>SJYC01013233.1:0-32746 GCA_006408675.1 Madoqua kirkii | reverse complement strand
GGGTTTAATGGGTGTTAAATGTTTTACTTGTCAACTTGAATTTTTGATTTTCATAAGAAACATCAGATTATCATATTATTATTTGTCCTTTTAAGCAGTGAATGTATTTTTAGGTATTAGTCCATTTTTTTAATGGGTCCATTGACTTACAGTACACACCTCCCCAATTTTAAATGCTTTTTAATGGAAGAATAAAGAACATTTCTGCTAGGATACCCAGCTTATGCCAGTCCTCCTCAGGACTACTGTTTTATTTTATTTATTGATTTCAGCCATGCCATGTATCTTGTGAGACCTCAGTTCCCCAACCAGGGATTGAACCTGGGCTATGGAAATGAAAGCCTGGAATCCTAAGCACCAAAGAGATGACTTTCCCTGTTTTAAAATGAGAAGTTCTAAGTCCAAGAGCTCCCCACTCCATCCTGGGTGAACCAGGGTGATGCATCACCTTACTTGCTGCTGTTGTTAGTATCTCTGTAGATGGGCTCTCTGCCTGACTGATCTTGTGCACAGTGAGACTTGTACACACAGAACATGAATTCTTCAGAGATCAGCAAGTCTGGTCCATGAAGAGCCTTGTGTACACTTCTCCCATCACTTTCTCTATTCTAAGTTTTTGCATGCAGCTTGCACTGCCATTTAGCTTTATGCCTCTATTATTGATGTTAAATAACTAGCTGCTGGAACAATCTCCCAGATCTTACCAGCTTATCCCACATGTTGGCAAACTAAAGGATGAGATGGTAAATATTGTAGGCCATACAGTCTCTGTAACTCAGTTCTGCTGTGGTAGTGTGAAGGTAACCATAGACAAATACATAAATGAGTGAGTGTGGCCTTGATTGGTTGACTCTGGCTCTGTATATTTTGGCTTCCCAGGTGGTACTGGTGGTAAAGAACCCGCCTGCCAGTGGAGGTGATGTAAGAGACATGAGTTCAATCCCCAGGTCAGGAACATTCCCTTATTTCTTGTTCACCTCTGTCTAATTGAAGGTTAAGGGGCTCTTCCAGGTATTTCTCTTCCAAGCAATGACTCAAGGCTCCCCCAGCTGGATGGAGAATGGAAAACCTGGAAAACTGGGAATGGCCTGTATCTTTATCTCTCTATCGCTGTTTAGTCACTATATACATCTATCTGTATAACTTTTTGCTTTTCAGTGAAAATCATACAGACATGATTTTCATTGAACTAAAAGCACAATTTTTAAATTCTGAAACTTAAGAGAGCCTCTGAATGCATCTGTTGACCTTGGGGGCCAGCTCAGGCCCTGGTATGTAGGAAGTACTACATGGTTACAATTTGTTGTTTTTATCAGAGATTTTTCAGTCTGAATAATTCACCCTAAGGTGGGGATGGGGTGTAACTTTTCTTTGGGTTATTTTTTATTACACAATTAATTCATGTCCAGTATAGAAAAATTAGAAAATATGTTTCTTCATATAAAAGAAAATTTCAAATTTCTCACTGTTCCATCGTGCAAGGATAATGACTTATTATATTATATAATGATTTACATTTAAAAAGAGGAGTTAGTTAACTTAAATGAATCCCTAATTGGAAAAGCGTTCTGTGAAAAAGAGTGTGGAGGTGGGTGTTCTTACTGAGTTGAGGCTACACTGGTCTTTTCCTCCCAGGCCCTTGGGCCCCAGGAAGCCCCTGGAAATAGAGTTGTCATTAGGGGAAGGAGAATGGATTACTCTTAACGAAGTACAAATTAGGAGCCTGTTAGTGAACGCTGCCTCCTTTACCAGATCAGCAAGCGGATTTCTAAGGTATCCATTGTTCTTGATTGATTTTGGACAGAGCCAATATATATATATATAAACAGGAGTCCCTAACTTGCTGACAGCTAGCTTCTCTGAGCCTAAGCACTAAAGTTGACTGTCAGAGGTATGGGAAGGGAGAAGTAGGGGACAGAGAGCTGGGTGAAGTGACCCCTAATGCTAGTTGAGGGCTAGATCTCAGCTGATTTTCAGCATCCAAAGGAGTGCTCCTTACCAGCAGTGACCAAGCTAAGGCCTGCTAGGCCGTTGGACAGGTCAGACGAGGAGTGGACAGGAGAGGAACTCGCGTTGTCCATCTCTTCCCATCCCCCAAAAGTCAAAGTGTCAATTGCTCAGTTGTGTCCGACTCTTTGCAACCCCATGGACTGTAGCCCACCAGGCTCCTCTGTTCATGGGATTGTCTAGGCAAGAACACTGGAGTGGATTGCCATTCCTTTGTCCTGGGGTTCTTCCTGACCCAGGGATCAAACACAGATCTCCTGCATTTCAGGCAGATTCTTTACCACCTGAGCCACCAGGGAAGCACAGTTAGCCCCCAGCATAGGCTAATTCTATCAGAATTTGTGACACTGAATTGAGTTTAAAAAATGGCGATGACAAAAGCAATGTGTGTGGTGTCAGTGCATTACCTCTGTTGACATTATTATTTCACACTGGCATCCTACTCTGGGTAGGGAAGAAGAGCTTTAAGGGAAGAAAAGTCAAAAACAATAAATCAGAAGTCAGTTAATTAAATCGCCCTGCCTATATACGTGTTTTACTTGGGCTTCTCTGATGGCTCAGTTCATAAAGAACCTGCCTGGAATGCAGGAGACCTGGGTTTGATCCCTGAGTTGGAAAGATCCCTTGGAGAAGGGCATGGCAACCCACTCCGGTATTCTTACCTGGAGAATTCCATGGACAGAGGATACAGTCCATGGGGTCACAAAGAGTCAGACATGACTGAGTGACTAACACTTTCACTTTCATATGTGTTTAATATATCAGGTGGATATGGGAAAGGGGCTGCTTTAACCAAAAGCTGCAGAGCATATAGAATGTAGCTGGGATTTTGCTGTTTGGGAAATGGACCACTGGGTCAGTGTTGGAGAACCTTGTACCAGAAGCTGGGCTGCCTTGGGCGATGTGGCCCAGAGGGCTCCTGAAGATGGCTGTGGCTTCTCTTGTCTGCATGAAGAGAAAGGTTAGCTGCTTTTTCAGGAGGTATGCCCTAGATTCATTGTTCTTTCTGTATGAGGGCTTTTCAAAAAGGGTCTCGGTGGTTTTAGTATACTTTCTTTATAGTATATCCCAAGTGAACAGACCTTTATGAAAAGATATCATTAGTTGAAAACTCACCTGCTCTTATGTGATATTACCTTGATAGTCTGGAGAGAAGGTGGTGGGGGTGAGGAGGGATGAGCATTTTTGCCCACTCAGTTTGGTGCCCCTCATAGCCCGTTATCTCATTTATTCCCTAAAAGCAACTCACCTGTATAAGCTGAGGATCAGAGACAAGTAGTTACCCAAGGTCAGACAGTTTGGTAGGGAGCAGGGCTAAAATAGGGCAGGGGATTTTAAAAAAAGATGCCTCTGTTCTTTGTAATCAGGCCTGACAATATGTCTGTAAATTATCCTGGTTATTTATTGTTTGCTTGAGTCTTAGAGGACCAACTGTGTGTTGTTTCTTTTCATTCTGTTGTATTAGCAAACATTTTCATTGTCCAGATTGTCCTCATGTATGGAAACGTAACATATGCAGCCTGTTTAATTTTGTATTTGTAAATCTGACTTGATTTCCTTTTTGGCAACAGCTACTGTCTAGAGAAAAGAAAAGATTTTTCTTTGTGTCTGTTTAAAGTGACAGGAATATTGGAGCAAGTAATAAAGATGGAAAGCATTAATTACATACTTCTAAGAATTTAAAGGTCAGACAAGCTAAATATGTATGTTTGCTCCCTGGAATGTCTGTCTGTTGAAACGGTGCCAGGATAGCTTTGTTCCTACAATAAGAGCCCATGTTTTAGATAACCATCAAGTTACTCTGGTATCCAAAAATTATACCAGATTGTTGCTTCAGTTGCTATGAATCTTAAAAGTTTGGGACTCAGGTTTCTGACATTAATGTGATTTGTTTCATGATCCACTGGCTTTGGCCATGTTTAGTTACTATGTCTCATTTTGATTTCCTCTGTTCTCCCCTCAGTTTATGTTGGAGTCTGTCAGCTGCTGCTATGTACATGTCAGGCTAGTGACTTGTAATGTTTATTAATACAATGTCAGTCTTGCTGTTGAAAAAACCGTGATGCTTTCTCAGAAGGTTGCGGTAGAACGAAGCGTTTGATTTCCAGATCCTGTCTGCACTGCGTGGTGAATACATTCTCAGATGTTATGCAGTTCACTGACCTGACAGTTGTGGACCCCCGCCTGGGACCCCATTTCAGCAGGACATATCTGAACAGAAACAGTTTGCAAAACTTTACACACTTAAACTCCTGCCAAGGCAAACTGTTAGCCACTTGAGTTTGTTATAAATACCCAGTGGCAGTGGTTGGAAGTAGCCCTTGGTGTGTTTTATATTCTGAACTGAATGTGAATGTCTTTGTGGTTATATAGAGTAGTAAATAATTGAGTTTGATTAGGGAGAGGGACCTCATTATCCCCCACCTGTGCCCAGCTGGAAGGGGAGGGTCGAAATGAAGCCATTAGCTGTCTCTCTTACTGGCATCTCAAAGAGCTCAAATACATCTGTGTCTTATTTTCTTTTCTGGCACAATCAGTCGAGCAAGCTAAGCAGGCATGACCGGATTTGGCAAGTCCCAAGGACTCTGGCAAAGACACACAAGGAGAAGGCGGAGGGGCAGTCATTTTGGCTTCTCACTGCCCATTAGTCTAGTGAGTTATGTTTTTGGAAAATGTCTGTTTCGAAAAAGAGTACTTTGTCCAATGTCAAACATCACATAGGCACACCATAACTTTGATCTTTAAAAAAAATATTTTTGTCAATGCAAGGGGAACCAAAATGTGGCATTCACACTAGTGTAAACTCTCTTTATGGATAAAATAATATACCCGAAGGACTTGCTTTAAGGCAGGCATGCTGCAGTTATTACAAGGCTTTCTCCCGCTCATATATTTTCATTTTCTACCTTGAAGTGCTCGAGAATGAACATGCATGGAATTGGGACCAAAGCAGGCTGGCAACCAAAGGATTGCGTCTTCATCGGGATTATGAACTGGTCAGGGCTAGAGGAGGGGGCACTGCTCCTGTCAGCCTTGTCCCACTTCCACAAACTGAGGCTGTGGCTCAGGAAACCAGGACCTTCTCCAGGGGCTTTCAGAAAGGGGTCTTGTAGGTCGCATGCTGAGTCTGAGAATTGGGACATTTACAGTCAAACTGAATTTGTTGCAGTGGAAGTTGACCTTCACCATAGACTGGTCAGTGGTTCTAATCTGGAAGATACGTTCCCTGTAAGTCTCTTTTTTCCCTGAGTTCCCCAAACTCCCTTGGCTATAGGGAGGTTTAAAACACAGGCTTTGGGGTCTGGCAAACCTGGGTTCAAGTTCTGGTTTCTCCACTTAGTATCTGCGCAACTCCAGGCACTTGTCTCAGACTCACCAGACCTCAATTTCCTCCATTATAAAATGGGACTGATGGTAGCACCCACCTTTCCTGGGAGGACTAAATGAACAAAATCCATATTCCAGAAATGTCAACTATTGTCACTTTCTCATCATTATATATATCACTTCTTTGTACAAAGAAAAGCTGATAGTGGTATTTTGTGTCCTAAGTCACTTCAGTTACATCCAACTCTTTGCAACCCCATGAACTGTAGCCCTCCAGGCTCCTCCATCCATGGGATTTTCCAGGCAAGAGTACTGGAGTGGGTTGCCATTTCCTCCTCCAGGGGGTCTTCCCGTCCCAGGGATAGAACCCAGGTCTCTTACATCTCCTGAGTTGGCAGGTGAGTTCCCTACCACTGGCATCACATGGGAGGGAAGCCCAATAGTTGTACTGTCTATTGCTTATTAAGTATTTTTTATGACAAAAATTACGTTAACTATTTTAGAAGTATTTAGAAGTAAGCCGTTATGGAAAAACCTGAATGAATGTTTTGGCCAGCCCGGTATTTAGCCCTGAAAACAATGTTATAGTCTGAGAATTATCCTCTTTTTGTAGATGAGAAAACTTTAAGTTAGGGAGATTATATCATTTACCCAAGGAAGGCAGAGCTTAGACTCCAAAGCAGGCTCTATAACTTCCTGTGCTCCACTGCCTTCTGGTGTTGCCACCATTTTTTCAGTGTGATGTAGAGATAAACAACTATGTTTTGAGATAGCTCCACTAAGAAGCTTCTCGGATGCACCCCCACCTCTGTCTGCTGGGTTAAATACCTCTGTGTTTTGGCAGCATTCTGAACTTGCCTTCATCTCTGTGCTGATCACACAGAACTGTAATTCTTCCTTTACTTCTTTGTCTTCTCTCCTGCTGGACTGTGCTACTAATACTTGCGTTAGGGACCATATTGTTGATCTCTGAATCCAAAATAGTGTCTTGAATAGATGACTGACCTCAGGTAGGTTCCCTAATGTTTCCAGCCTCAGTTTTGGCAAAATGGATATAACAGTGGTGTTTATTTTAGGGTAGAATAAGTTAATACAGATCTGAAAGGCCTGCCATAGCATCCAGCACAGACTACATGCTCAGTAAGTAGTAGATGCTACTATTATTGTTGTATTTGTTGACTAATAACCTCTTATCTGGGTCTGCAGATCCAGATGCTCTTAATTAATCTCACTGGATTTCTCTACCTTGTCACCATGATTTTTTACTTCCACCAACCCCATCCAAAGTGGAGTTAAGCTGAGGTGAAACATACCTACTTCTCTGGTTTATTCTTTTAAAAAGGAAAACCTTGAAACCAGAGCCCAGAGTGCCCTTCTTTGAGCTTCGGGGGATTTCAGTGCCTGGGCCGGAAGCCCTGTACTGATGAGATCCCATTGCTGCCACTGTGCCCAGCACATTGCACATTGTAATGAAATTGTGTTATCAGTTATGAGGGTTGAGATCCATCCCCCCAAATAAGCACTGTCTGCTGGGGGTTTAGGGGAGATGGGCTGAATGGGGCCTCTTCTCTTGGGGTGAAGATTTGGGAACATGCAAGAAAGAACACTGTAAGCTCCTTCTACTGTTTGCCAGCCTTAGTTCCAGCTCTGTATTTGCTGTCTGTTTTATCCTTCTGACAATTCTGTAGGCATGTGGCCTCCTCATTTCCTGAACAGAGCTGAGGTTCCCATGTGTTAAGATGAAATTTCAGTTAGCCATGGAGCCAGGATTTGAACCAAAGGGTATTGAACTCCCAGCCCATGCATGTTCCTCTGCAATATGTTACCTTCCAACCTGCGTTCTGATCCCAGCTCTGCCCCTCTAAGTGGAATCTGAGCTTCTTGGATAAAGACCTGTGCCCCTACCTCTTCTCTGTCCCCACCACCTCTAGGTTAACTTCTAGTGCAGAAACGCTTGCATCAGGCTAATGCAGGTATAAAAACTTCCCTCTGGTAACCAAGTGGCTTTGCACTGGGACAGAGCTGAATTCCTCAAGTGAGTAATCTTTTTTAAAACGCCCATATGTTTTTTTCAGTGGTTGCGAGACTTGACACGGCCTAAGTTGGAACTGACTGAAGCATTCCTGGCAGCATTCAGTCAGCTCCCTGAGGTGGCACCTTGTCTTGAACCCACCACCGGCAACCCAGGGGGCCGTGGAAGGGCAGCTGCTTCTGTTCAGTGCCCGCCCCTAGAATGCCCTGCATGGGCAGAGAGAAGCCATCTGTCCATGAGGGAGAAGCAGTCTCTGAGCTGAGAGTGGGTTTGTAACCCATCTGTCTATCCATCTACCCACCTGTCTGTCCAAGGCCGAGTCATCCCCAGCACGGGTCACAACCCTGAGACTGGAACGCAGTGCTGGGAGGAAGGGAGGGAGGGAGGGCTGGCACCTTGCTGCCTGCTGCACACATTTCCCTCCGAGATCATCCTCTCCTCCGTCTCAGACCCAGTGCCCAACATTAAATAAAGGCAGCTTTAAAGGATGTATTTCAATAGACATCTTAGAAAGCCCATAAAAAACCCTGGATATGAAGAAATGAGGCATAAAACCCAGACTGTTTGGAAGTCAAGCTGAAAATTGTGGTAGCAAGCCTCCATATCCATTTATTAAATGGGAGCACCACATAACAGTTGCACCTCCATGGATTCTAAGAAGCATCTCAATCCAGTCCCCTTGGCGTCTTAGAAACATTTTAAGCCCCACAGACTTGGGACAGGATCCAAGGTTTGCGCTCTGTCTGGCAGGAGAGGAGCAAGTGGAGCGCGAGGCTGACCCAAGGACACTTCCATTAAGTCCGGCTGAGCATGCACGACGCAGGGGTCACAACCTCTTTCTCCTTTAAAAGGTGCTAGTTTTCGCCGCTGCCGAGCCCCTGAGCGAGAGCCCGCACACTGGAGAAGGCACGTTCCGCGCCGAGCCTGCCCCTTCCCTCCACTGTTGTTTTCATTTTCCTCTCATGAACCCTGCTACCCTGGCTGCAGCGTGGAGGCTGTAAAGGAAGATGGAGAGCCGAGTTACCTCAGAATGATCACTATCGTTAACATTCACGGGTGGTTCACTTATCATTCCTGACTGCACAGAACATGGCAGCCGCTCGGAAGCGTCCGCAGGTGTAGCATGGTGATACATATTACATTGTGCCACAATGGATTTATGTATTCTGTAACAAAAGAAAAGTGTAATGAAAAAATACAGAAGGTAATCCTTTATTCCCCCACCACACAATTTATCAGTAATGCCGGTGGATGATAAGCGTCAGGGATTTCCTCTGCCTGCTTTAACCTTGTCACCCAGGTACGTTTTGGTAAAATGACAGAAAAATACAGACAAGGGATTTTCCTCCGTTCAAAAATCTTTTTAAAAGGACACTTTTAATTTATGGAAGTTAGTCCCAACACAAGGCCTCCTTTTGAGCTTTTAGTCCACCTTTGCTGAAAAGATAAACGTATGGTTATGAAATAATGCTATCAGCCAGCAGCAGATTAGGCGAGAACCATGAGCAATTTACAAGCCAACTGAAACCTACAGGAGTTGAGGTGAAACCTGGAGCAGCTGGAAGTTCGCAAGATGCAGCCCAAGACTAGTTTGCAAGTACCCAAGAACTGGTGTTCCCTTTTAGGTCCTCCTCATCCATCGCCCGACATATTGTCACAGATGGAGGCATACTGACTGCCGAGGCGAAAGCAGGGGAAGGCAGGTCTGAACGCGGACGATTGGCATTTGTTCCAAACACACACTGGCCTGGCGCCAGAGCAAATACCCGCAAGTTTATAAATGCACCAGGCACTTTACATTTCAGAACTCTTGCCAAAGTATCACTTACTACATCGCTCCCTAAATATAGTTAAAAAAAAAAAGAGCTATTTCTTATTTTGCTTTGATCAGTAAAATAAACTTTTAAAAATTGTTCTGGGATGGGGTCCAGCTTCTGAGGTAAAGAACGGCCTGGGTTCAGGCATGATTCAGTAACAGAGTGTTCAGTAAAATTAGCTTGACAGTTCTCAGGCCTGCTGTTCGATAGCAAGAACTTGACCAAGTTAAAATGGATGATCGTGCTGGCTAGACCAGCATCGGCTTTTGCTTTTTAACAAATGGAATGTCAAGGATTAAACAGCAAGCCGTATGGAGAGGGAAGGGGGTGGAGATGTCTTTGTATTAGGGAAGCAAATTGGGTCCTTGGTTTTGAGATCAGCTCCCATCCCCCGTGGAAAGCCAGCCACCTGGTTGGTTCCAAGCTGGGTTGAAGGCCCCTTCCCAGCCTGTCCTACCATTGGGAAGCTTTTCCACAGCTTAGCTTGGGGCTTGGCTTTTCTTTCCAATTTCTTGTCAGTATGAAGTTCTGCCATGTTTTTTGGCTGTGTTCCGTTTTGAGATTCTTGGTGGGGAAGTGGGAAGGCAACCAAACTCCTTGTGGCAATTCCCATGTTCCATAGTTGGAAACTTGGGTCCCATTTGTTACATGAGCTGCTTGGAATTGGCCTGTTTTGTTTCTGTGCCCAAGCATAGTGAGTAGTGTTTGTGATACTTGCTCTTGCAATTAACGGTCTTAGTGAAGTTATATTTCACCCAGGGATGGGTTTCTTTTTCAAGGGTACTTGCTCCTTACCAGTTTTTTCCTGTCTAGATGACCCTTGCACCCCAAGTGTGATTGGCTGGAAGCTTATAAGTAGTGTTGTTATTTTTCTTGTAATTATTTACTCCAGCTAATATTTTACTTGACCTTCTGGGACTAAGTAGATTAAAACATGACTACTGAAGTATACACAGACTGGGTTTTGGTTTTGGTTTTGGTTTTTAATTAATGCTTCTTTATTTATTTGTTTGCCAGCTAGGAGAAATCTTTGTCTTCCTTATCCTGAATTGCTGTGGGCCATCTTATCCACCCCTGTGCCCCCCACATTGGGTTTCCCAAGTGAAAGCGTTAGTCACTCAGTTGTGTTCTACTCTTTGCGACCCATGGACGGTAGACCTCCAGGCTCCTGTCTATGGGATTCTCCAGGCGAGAATCCTGGAGTAGATAGCCAGTCCCTTATCCAGAGGATCTTCCAGACCCAGGGATCGAACCTGGGTCTCCTATATTGCAGGCAGATTCTTTACTGTCTGAGCCACCAGGGAAGGCCAGGCTTCCCAGGTGGCCCAGTGGTAAAGAATCCATCTGCGAATGCAAGAGATACAGGAGACACGGGTTAAATCCCAGGGTCAGGAAGATCTTCTGGAGAAGAAACTGGCTATCCACTCCAGCATTCTTGCCTGGAGAATCCCATAGACAGAGGAGCCTGGCAGGCGACTGTCCATAGGGGTGCAGAGAGCTGGACACGAGTGTGAGTGAGCACACATGCACACACCCTCCATTTCCCCTGGGGGCTCCATGCGCTTTAATGTGATGGTGGTGTCTGCCTGCAGTGACACCTGCTGACACAGGCCACGTGTATCATTTGTTAGTCCTTGCTGCAGGATTTTGCTAGTAGCCCACACAGACCAATTGGATTCATTTTAAGATAAACAGAAAAATCTTCCCTAATTCTGCCCTCTCTTTCACTTGAAACTGTTCATATTAGAATGCTTTTCTGTCTCTCTCATTAGAAGTAGGTATATAACCCACTTTTTAATAGTTGACACTTCAGTGTACACTTATTAATACTTAAACTCAGTGAAGACTGTATTCACATCCTTTGGCTGAATATTGGTGATGATTTAATATTTGCTTTTCCTGCAGAAATGCTGCTCATGGATTCTCCCTTATTCAGGTGGACAACACAAAAGTCACCATGAAAGAAATCTTGCTAAAGGCAGTGAAGCGAAGAAAAGGATCCCAGAAAATTTCAGGTGGGACAGTTAAATCACATCCTGGCAGTAGAAGCTTAACACTTAGTTAAAAATGCTGGATGTGGATGTGCATGTAGGTGGGTGTTTGATGGCTGGCTGGACTGGTTCAGATATCATTGCTAGGTTCAGTTAGCAAATGTACAGCAGGAAGTGATTTTTAAGCTGCCCTTGGGTCCAAAGAAGGAATTGGGTCAGTGGCATATGTGAGAATATTGTGTTCATGTCACTTGTGGAAGCTTCTTCATTAATTTGTGATAGATTAAGACAAAGCTACTTGAGCTAAGTGTTGGTTGGTGTAAAGCTATGTAGAAAAACTGCTTTTAATTTCATGATTTCACATAATTTTCCATGGAGGAAACTTCTGGTTGCTAGTGTTTGGGGTATGGAATAAAACATTTTTTCATTTTTACGAAATGAGAGCAACTGTTAAAAAAAAAAAGGAACCAGACTCTTTTAAAGAAATCACCTCATACACAAGTAGCTGTTAATCACTAATTTCTCATTACCCAACTTTATACAGAAAATAAGCTCATGGTATTAGCTGTAATATTTAAACGGTACAAGGAAAGAAAATATTCCCAGTATTGAGAAATATTTTGAGAAATAGCTCAAAGATCTATCATATCATAGCCAACTTTAGTATAAATCTGCCTATCTGTGACATGTCAAATATCTGAGTTTTGTAAACAAATGAGACTTCTTATTAACCTTTGGCTTATGTTTCAGAAAGGGCAAAAAAGCATGGCTCAGGTTGAAGAAAATAGTTGTGCGTTCCTTTTAAGGGGAGGAATATAATCTGTTCCAGATTTAATTAGCTATCTTAAGATGAAAGCTGAAGTTTTAATAAAAGTTAGAAGAGATAACACAGTGAAGGACACGGATGAGCTGTCTCAAGGCCATTTCCAGGGGAACGATAAGAGCTGTAAAAAATGGCAGAGGAGAGCAATTGAATGGAGCAATGAAAATCTGATTCTCATAAAAAAGAGAGAGAGAGAGAGATGCTGGTAGGGGCGGTTGTAGATGAGACCTGCTAGCGTCTGCAAGCAATTTGGATGCTTGCCAGGAGTCATTGTTCACCCTCGGCTGTGGCGGCTCCGTCCAGATGTGCCAACTGCACGTTTCGGCTTTTGCCAGCTGACTGCGCCGTTTGATAACCAGCTCTCTGGATGCCCATCACTGGCCGCAGAGATAGAATTAAATGATGATGATCTTCCCACAAGTTGGGAGAGGAAACAATGCATATAAATCTTGATTTCATCTCAGCATGAGAAGTCTTTATCCATCATCACTCATAATGAACAAGTCGTTAGCTGGGATGAATGGTGTTCTGGTTTTTCCAAACACCTCTTTTGTTCATTTTTTGGGTGACTTTTATCCGTTGCGTGGGGGTCAAACCTCTTTGCATTTAAGAGATGATTGAAGAGGCATAGCCTCTCCTTCCCAGGGGAAGGTAGATATTTGGGGGGTTCTAGGTGCCAATCTAATAGTGTTTAAACAGCTTCAGTTATTTACAAATATTAAATGAGCATTTATCTATCTTTAGGATCCTGGTCTTTTCCTCTTGTTTTTGTTCCTAAATTTTTTGTATACTAGTTTATGACATATTTATTATATTCTAAGATAGCTTTATTCTGAATTGCCCAAGAACTAACTTTTTTCACCTTCTTAATAGAAATTCTGCTGTTGCAGATTTTTTTAGATCATGAAAGCTCATGAACTCACTGCCATAAGCTGAACCAGTGTCTTTCCCTCTGTCTTCAGCTTCCCTGTCCAATTCCAGACCTATTTATCTGTGTCCATCTCCAGCAACCACGGTTATGATACACACATTTATTTATGTTCACCTTTGTGCACACATGCCTGCTGCTGCCATCAGAATCTTTGCCGTGTCACTGGTGAAGAGTGTGGACTTATTGTCTGAAGACAGTGATCTGCATTATTTATTCCTTTTCATACTAGAGAAGTCCATTGAGATTGATGCATTTACATAGATTACTGTCCATTTTCCTGATCCAAAAGGCTTTTAAAAATAAGAACCTCTTTCTATTGCTTTGTTAAGTCTGGTCTCAGGAAATAGAAGGATCTCCAGTTTGGAAACTGGATGTTTATTTAAGGTTAGCTCGATAGAGGCAGGGTATGTTCTGTGTCTTTGAACTTTGTATTGTGTAGTGGACTTATTTTGGAGGAGATTAATGAAGAGGAAAATCCTCCTGTCATAGAGAGAAACACAAGTATATTTACTTAAAAAAAAATGTCTATTAGTGCTCACAGTTGGCTATGAAATACTGAACTTGGTGGCAGGAAATGCCAGGTTAGAGACCCTCATTCTGCCCTTCCTAAGCCTCTCCCACAAGGACCTACTCAGTCTTTGCAAGAAGGTGCCTGCCCTGCCTGATGTCTGGCTCAGCCCTCTCTTCAAACAGCTTTCACCAGATTGAGCACAGAATAATATTTGTCTCTGCTAGTCTTATTTAACTTAAGTGAGAAGGGAGAAATGCCACTTAAGATTAGACAACATGTTCCATGCGGGGGCGAGTTCTCACACTATTTGTGCATTAGCGGTTAGCTGTACTAGACCAGGATTTCAGAATTCCTTTGCTGGGCTGACAGTGAACTTGGGCTGCTTCCTCACAGACCTTTAACATCTCTCATGTGTTTTTTCCAACTGACCATACAACTCTCTGTTTAATGATAATAAATTGAAAACTTAAACTATTTCTTTATTAAATCAGGCTGTGGGCTTAATAACCATCCTAATGTTTAAATACTCTGTTGCCCTTCCCTCTAGCATTCCCTTACCACTTTTCTTTTATTGAAAATGAGAAGATGGTAGATATTTGAGCAAAAGAATTCTTCTTTGTTTAGGTAAATAGCTTTGTCAATGGAAACCTTTAGGGTTTTATTATAAAATATTTTTGCTTTTTAGGGATAGAATATCATTACAGACACTTGTAACTGATCTAAAATTTTGACTTGCATTATTTGTAATTATTTCATCAAGTCATAACTATTTATGAACACTGCAGGGTTTTGCTATTAATATTCATGTACTGAACTTATAGTAATCTTTTCACAGTGTGTTCCAGTCAGTTCTCTGCTAAGGCCCATTTTTTAAGCCCATTTTTAAATGTCTCTTTTAGATTCTCTCTCCGGCTTTTCATTTTATTACTGACCTACTTGACATTTGGAATCTACCTGCATTAGCAGAAAAATCCCTGCTGTTTAAGAAAATTGTAAATGAATAATGTGGTTTTAGAAAAATTAGCAGAATCTTCTTTACTAACTTTAAGTTGGGTGGATATGTTTTTGACATAATAAAGAATAGCCTGTCAGATCCCTTTGTTTAATCAATAAAAAATACTGACCTGTTATTTAGTGAGTAAAAGCTTTATTTAGTTCATCAAGTTCTGCTTTTATCAGGTTCATCCTCAAAGTCGGTAATGAGCTTCTTAGTATTTTGTTGTTGTTTGAAATATTACCAGTCTCCTAAAGTGTAATGTTGGATATGACAGAGGCAGTTGAGAAATGAAGGTAGATACAAATTCAGTTTTAACATTGATGCAGAAAAATAAGTATCTCTGGATCTACACAGAGAGAAGGCTTTGAAGTAGGTTTTTCTAAGCAGAATAGTTTTCTGGCTCTATTTGGAGGTGTTCTTATCATTTGCTAAAAGATTGAACCAGAAGCATATTAACTTATTCCTTCCCCCCTGTCCAGTCTTGGCTTTTAATGTGAAAGACAATTTTTTGTTAGTCTGAAGATCCTTTTTGAAAAGTTCTTATAATATTGTTAATAAGACTTATGGCACTCATTGCTACTTTTCTCGTACAAAATTTCACCTAGAATTTGAGAGAGAAATGTTAGCTATGTCAAGTGAACTTTCTCTTAACTTCTCCATTCGGAGGCACAGACCTCACTGTTGATTGCTAACTGACTGTGTTTTCACTTGACCCCTAGAATGTCACCAAGGGGATAGTCTGGTCTAGGACTTCTCAAGCACTGTTCCCTAAAGTACCACGAGGAGCAGAGAGGCGAGTGAACATCTCACACAGGGTGTGTGAGGTTCTGGTCTGAGGGACAGCCAGTGATGACATCATTGGATTCTCAAGTTTTATCTTAAAAATTCGTGTAAAATGTAAATATTTGTAGCTGTGTGTACATTGACTCCTCATGTCCTCTCCTGGGTCAGACCTGTGCTGGGGGCAGGGAGACGGTGGTGACGCAGATCTGTAGGGCCCTTGCTGAAGGGGTGCTTAGGGGAGAGTAAGTGGAAGGGGCTGAGAGCCAGAAGTTGAGATGCAGAGGTACTCACTGCTTTTCCTAGGATGGTCAGGAAGTTCCTCTCAGAGAAACTGACATTTGAATTGTGACCTTCACATTGAAGCAGTGAAGAGCTAGAGAAGGGCATTTTCTTTCAAAGCCTTGGCTGTTAAAGGCATACTGCTTTAATATAAAAAGAACATTTCCGTTTACTTTGCAGTTAGTTAACTTTCTGCTCTCCTCAAAAAATTGTAGTGCAAGTTTTCATTGAATTCTTCCCTGTGCTAGCTTCACACATCCTCACAGCCTGTAACCTAATGCAGACCTACTGGAATAGGCCGGCAGCACCTGGGTCAGTCTCTGACTCTTTCCCCGAAACGTCACATGAGAGGCCCTACTTTCAGGCCAGATAGGCCTAGCATTTATATACAATACTACTGTTAAGAATGTTTTAAGGGATTTGTGTGTCGAGGAGAAACTGCTCCTTCCCCAAGATCTATTCTAGCAGGGTTAGAGCTGATTTATTGAGTGCCTTTGTGTACTTACAGCATCTTGTTTAATCTGCACAACACCCCTAGACGGGAGATCTTATTGTGCCTGTATTATAGATGACACTTTAAAAATGATAAAAAGTAGGGGGAAATGTGCATCTTAGAAATAAGGAGCTTTGATAACTATATGTGTAATCATACACTTTCCTCTCTCAGCCCCCATTTCCTCAGTTCTTAGAGAAATTAAAGTTACCCAAATTTCCCTAGTAAGCAAATGACAGAATCTTAAATTGGAGCCCAGACATTTTTGACCTCAAAGCCCGTACTCTTTTTATTGCACCATGTTGCTTATTAGAACCCTAATGGGAGAACAAATTTAAAATTCTGTAAACAGAAATGTTCATTGATTCTAAGATCTAAATGCACCAGGGAAGTGCAGCATTTAAAGGAACCCTGTGGTGAATCTGGATATAAAGCCAGGAATTCTTTTTGTAATTGCCCAGTTTATCTGTATTGGTGTCAGTTTTAATGTTTTATGTCTAGCTTTCTTAAAGCAACATACACCTGTCCTGAGCTGCCCTATGGAAAAGGGAAGCCCATATGTTTTTGATGGAGTAGGGTTTTTAACACTCTCCTAAGCTAAAGAATCTTCTGGCTGTAAAACTGAACAGAGTCCTGCTTCTTGTGTAACTGCTAAGACAGAAAAACCCAGGTCAACTTCCTTCTGTGGAAGTAGTTTGCCAGCCAGAAACACAGACAAGTACTTTCCTTATGTTGTAGCAAATAATCCCTTTTTTAAAAGGAGAAAGAAAAGGTAAATGGGACTGTTTAAATGTTCTTTGTCAAAAGGGCAGTAATTTCTGCAGAAAACTTCTCCTCCTAAAAGAGTGATGAGTAAGTGGAAGGGGCTGAGAGCCAGAAGTTGAGATGCAGAGGTACTCACTGCTTTTCCTAGGATGGTCAGGAAGTTCCTCTCAGAGAAACTGACATTTGAATTGTGACCTTCACATTGAAGCAGTGAAGAGCTAGAGAAGGGCATTTTCTTTCAAAGCCTTGGCTGTTAAAGGCATACTGCTTTAATATAAAAAGAACATTTCCGTTTACTTTGCAGTTAGTTAACTTTCTGCTCTCCTCAAAAAATTGTAGTGCAAGTTTTCATTGAATTCTTCCCTGTGCTAGCTTCACACATCCTCACAGCCTGTAACCTAATGCAGACCTACTGGAATAGGCCGGCAGCACCTGGGTCAGTCTCTGACTCTTTCCCCGAAACGTCACATGAGAGGCCCTACTTTCAGGCCAGATAGGCCTAGACATTTATATACAATACTACTGTTAAGAATGTTTTAAGGGATTTGTGTGTCGAGGAGAAACTGCTCCTTCCCCAAGATCTATTCTAGCAGGGTTAGAGCTGATTTATTGAGTGCCTTTGTGTACTTACAGCATCTTGTTTAATCTGCACAACACCCCTAGACGGGAGATCTTATTGTGCCTGTATTATAGATGACACTTTAAAAATGATAAAAAGTAGGGGGAAATGTGCATCTTAGAAATAAGGAGCTTTGATAACTATATGTGTAATCATACACTTTCCTCTCTCAGCCCCCATTTCCTCAGTTCTTAGAGAAATTAAAGTTACCCAAATTTCCCTAGTAAGCAAATGACAGAATCTTAAATTGGAGCCCAGACATTTTTGACCTCAAAGCCCGTACTCTTTTTATTGCACCATGTTGCTTATTAGAACCCTAATGGGAGAACAAATTTAAAATTCTGTAAACAGAAATGTTCATTGATTCTAAGATCTAAATGCACCAGGGAAGTGCAGCATTTAAAGGAACCCTGTGGTGAATCTGGATATAAAGCCAGGAATTCTTTTTGTAATTGCCCAGTTTATCTGTATTGGTGTCAGTTTTAATGTTTTATGTCTAGCTTTCTTAAAGCAACATACACCTGTCCTGAGCTGCCCTATGGAAAAGGGAAGCCCATATGTTTTTGATGGAGTAGGGTTTTTAACACTCTCCTAAGCTAAAGAATCTTCTGGCTGTAAAACTGAACAGAGTCCTGCTTCTTGTGTAACTGCTAAGACAGAAAAACCCAGGTCAACTTCCTTCTGTGGAAGTAGTTTGCCAGCCAGAAACACAGACAAGTACTTTCCTTATGTTGTAGCAAATAATCCCTTTTTTAAAAGGAGAAAGAAAAGGTAAATGGGACTGTTTAAATGTTCTTTGTCAAAAGGGCAGTAATTTCTGCAGAAAACTTCTCCTCCTAAAAGAGTGATCATGCAGATGTCACTCATGTGTGGGAGCTGGATAAGAAAGAAAGACCTGATGCTTGGCATCCTGTGACCCAGTGGGAAAATGATACAGTAAATGTGGACTACCAAGATGCTTACAAGTCAGAAGTGGCCCTGCAAGGAGCTTGGAGTTAAATATTCCCCCTGCCTCCTTTCTCTGCCTCTTTATCTTGTGGTTTCATTTCACCTGAGCCTCCCCCTGTCTGGAGTACTCTGCGGCTCCTGATGGATCTTCTTGAGTATAGAGCAGAGCACATTAAAGATGGCATTGCAGTCGACTATTTTATCCAGAAAGCCTGGAAATTTAGAGAATTTATGTCAAGCAAAAATCTTTTGGAACCACTTTAGAGACCCAATTATTTTAGAAGGGTGTTATGAGCTCTTGCAGCTGCCACATCAGAAAAACTCGAAATATATCATTCGCAAAACTATGTTTGACCAGCATTTACTCTTCCTACTAGTTGCTAATCTTTCAGAAGTTCCTTTTCCATCACAAAATCTATTCATTCACCCTATCTGGGGCACTCACGGGCATGGATTAGATTAAACGGGGAAAAAAAAATGGAAGGAAGAGAAAAGACAAAGACTTCCAACAAGCTCCGGGAGGGTGGAGGGGTCGCATGCATTCTGGAGTCAGGGACCTTTCCCGGGACCCACTAGGGACTAATTCTGAAGCCTCACTAATTTAATAATAGCACTTCGGGAAAGAAGAAAGAAATACTACTATATTAAACGTACATATGGGTTGTAAGCTGTATCCTGGGTTTTGTAATGTTTTAAAATGTATTTTTAGAGTAAGAAAACCGAATGTGTCATCACGTCCTTACCTTTCTGAGCTTTCCTTTCCTGAGCTGTAACCTCCTGAGAGGATGAGTCAGGGGTCCCGTACAGAAGGCCTTGTGTGTCCGAAAGCCCCGGCTGGCTCTGAGAGCCCCTGCTTGGTGCACTGGTCATCACCCAGGGCTGCTTGCTCCATCCCAGCCACCGGGTGAGAAATCAGGTGGAAAACCCGACGCAGAAACAGGCTCAATAGAAGAGGCTCGAAACCGCGGAACACGTGCTACCAAAGCAGCGGAGGAGAGAGGCAGGGCCTGAGGAAAGGCGCTCCGGAGGAAGCCATCTGACAGCTTTGTTCTGAAGACTAACTAGGACTTTGCCAGATGGATAAGTGAGAAAAACATGCCAGGCAGGGGTATTCTGAGGTATAGTCACAATATTCCAAATTTCTCGAGCAGGGATGGGGCAGAGGATAAGCTGCTAGGCAGGGCCAGGGCCGATCAGGCCAGGCTTCTACTTCTGCTCAGAACTAGAAGTCCATTTATTTACTGGGGGGCAGTTATGCCGAAGGCACTGTCTAGACACCAGGGATTTCACGGAAGCCAAGAACTGGTCCTTACTCTCCAGTCGCTTAGTGCTTAGCTGGGGAGAGAACCAGGCCTTCCCAGCCCATGCAAGCACTGAGTGGAAACAGACACAGAATCTGGGTGGACACAGTGGAAGGGGAGCCCTGGTCCAGTGTCAAAGAGTCAGAGAGGACTATCATAAGCAAATACTCCAGCTGAAACCGGAAGGTGAGTAGAAACTGGCCAGGTGAGGAGGGTAGAGAGTGAGCTCTTCAGCAGGAAGAACAAAGTAAGAGCCCTTTGTGCCTTCTGGTGGAGTAGGAGGCGCTGGGAGGATGGTGTGATTCGGCTCAAATGGTCATTTGGGACCAGACAGACCATGTTCATGAACTGTGCTGAATTTGAATTTTATTATGATGGCAGAGGTAAATCATTGGAAGGAGAGCAATATAGTCAGAATTTCTTTTAGAAAACGTGCTATTGTAATACAAATGGATTTGAGGACACGGAACAGGAGGCTCTAGAGGACTCTGTCCAACAGAGGCCGGGTGTGGAGACAGTGGGTAGTGCTCAATTCAGGAGGCAGAGGGTGGACACCGCAGTAAAGTCTCATTTCTTTTATTCAAGCTGAACGCACAATTTAGGGAGAATTGAAAAAGCTTGGCGCTGCCACCAGGTCTCCTGGCTTAATATTTAAACAAGGTGGTGGCAGAAGATAGGCTTTTAAAGAGTTGTGGTCTTTTTTAAATAAAATTAAATACTGGTTGAAAACAAAATTCTAACTTTTTGGAGGTGTGTGAAGTAAAAAGTGAAGGTTTCTTCTTTGTTGTGAACCATTTGGGTTTTTATTCACTTCACATGTAGGTATACGTATAGGCTGTAAGTTTCATGTGGGAAGGACCCTGTTTTCTATTTCTCTTTAAATCACTGAATACCTAACATCTAGCAGAATGCCTGTCAAATAGAGGACACCAAAAAAAGTTTAAGTGAACTCATGAAAAATGTATCCATGTCATTTAAAAATAACACCCTGTAACAGGTATGATTTTGCTTTTTTTCTTTTTCAACTCAATATTGTGTCTTAAGCATTTCTGTGTTAGAGTGACCACTACATTTTTATCTTTTTAGTTAAATTCATTTAACTTAACTCTCCATTGATGGCCATATCGATGATTTCCAAATTTTAAGTATTAAAAAAACATGCAGTGAGCAACCTTGTAGGAATATTCATTTCACATTTTTGCTAGATTTTAAACATGGGAGTGTTTGTCAGAGGTTTGTTTATTTAAAATGTTGAGAAAAACAAACTTCCCCTCAAAGCATCTACCCATCCTTTGACACTCCCAGAGTGCGTGGGAGCGCCTCTTTCCTCACCTTGTTCCAGCACTGGATGTCGTCAGTCTTGAACTTTTGCCAAGCTGCTGGTTGGCAGTTAATAGGTAGTTTTCATTTCCATTTCTAGATTTCTAACATAATTAAGCATTTTTAAAGTTTTTATCAGTCACTTATCTTCTAAAAGATCGTTCTTATGTCAGTTAACTGTTTTAGTGGGAAGAAGGATTGAGAGGAAGTCTAATTTCAGAAAACTGTTAAGAAATGCCCCCATAGTTTAGATACAGTTCTTCCCACCCCACCTGCCCCTTTCTTGCCCACACAGATGTGCACGTGCACACACACACACCCCCCAATATGTAGAGAAAGGCATACATCCAGGCCAGGCCATTTTGCTTGTTGCCACCTGGCCATTTGTTCACCAGCAAATCTTTTTTCTTCCCTGTCTTTAGAGAACTAGCTGGTAACTCACAAGACTGCACTTCACCTTATTTGAGACTTTTTGTTGTTACCTGCTTGCTTTGTTATCAAACCTAGTTTCAAAAACAGATTTTTGGTTAAACAGTTTTAGTTGGGTACTTAATACACAGCTCTTAGAAAAATGCATCATACTGGAAATTAGAAATGTAGACAAAAAAGCTGTCACCCCTTAAGAGGTGTAATTTGGGGAGGCACGTGCAGGATGTGTCTGGCAGCTTTATGAACAGCACCAGCACCAAGGGCAACTGCAGGGGGTTAATGGGGGCCCTGCATCATTCCTTGCCATGTGCCTGGTGAGTAAACTCCTAGAAGTTTCTGGGAATGGTGGCAAGTGAGGAAAAGGCTGCATCCAACAATCAGTGTCACAAAATGGGGATGACTAATTCACTGAGGAGATCGTTGAGACAGATGTTTAATTAGCTGAAGTCAGAGTGGATAAATTGGGAGAGGACTGCCTATGCAGAGAGCTGCCTTTTTCCCTCATCTCTCATTTAACTGTGGGGTTTTTGTTTTTGTTTTTGTTTGTCCTTACCGTTTTCTTTTTGAAGATAACATACTCAGAAACAGGGGTGGGGGGGAGGCAGGAAAGAAGGGGTGAAGAGAAAGTAACCTTTGTTTACACTTACTGAACAGTTACTGTATTCTGATATTTTTGTATTTAACCTTTACAGAAGTCTTGTGCTATGGGCATTATCTCCTTGCTGTGATGGAGAAAACTGAAGCTGTGTGCGTGCATATTGTATATGTTTATGTGTGCATACTCATGTGTGTTGCTAGTAAGTGAAGTAGGTGAGAGGTGAACCTAGACCCCTTAATTCTTGAGCCCATTTTTTTTCCTATACCACAGTTTCTCAAGAACACTTAAAATGCAGTACAGATGAGGGAGCTTTCTGGAGTAAAGATATTGACAGGAGCTGGTATCACAGGTGTATGCATTTGCCAAAACTATCAAATAGTGCTTGTAAAATATATATTTCATTGTATGTAAATTTTACCAAAATATTAAAAAGATTCTTAAACAAATGTTGAAAACCAGTTACTGTTAATCACACTGAAGTACTCAGGCATAATTGTACTGACATCTGTTCCTTACTTTGAAATACACTTTTTAAAAAAGGATGGACTGAGGAATAGACATATGATAAAGCCAATACAGTAAGGTGTTAATTGTAGGATCTAGGTTTTGGTTACCTAGATTTTCAGTGTAACTTTCTTTTAATTTTTGTGGTTTTAAAAAATGTTCATAAGAAAATAGGAAAGAACTCATTAAAATGTAAAAATATATGATTTAAGTTCTACCCATACTGACATAAATTTCTGAACTTACAAATATACATCCTCATGGCATAGAAAACACTAATTACTTCACATGTTAAATGATACCTTTGAGGCCACAGTTTCTTTCCATTGACCTCTAGTTTTAAGTAGCATTTGGAGTTATGAATGTAATAAGAATTGCTACCACTCATTAAATGTTCAAACTTTGCCAGGCAGCCTACCACTTTTTAAAAAGATCATTTCAACTAACCTTAAAACAAATATTTGAATTTGGTTGTTATTTTTGTTTTACAAATGAGAAAGCTAAAGCTCAGAGGAGCGGCAGGACTGGTCCTAGGTCACCGGTAAGCTGGGAGCTGGGGCTTGAATCCAAGTTTGGGCTCCTAACCACGGTGCTGTCCTTCCTGGCAGAGGTGACAGGGTTCCCAGCTCAGTGGGGGCAGGGTGCTTTCCTCCCAGCTTCAGCTGATGAAAGCTGATGACAGCGTGATTCGTGGAAGGGGCGTAGGTTGTGGAACCAGCCCAGCCCAAGTCCCCATCCCAGCTGTACCTTTCATACCAGCTATGAAGGTAGGCAAGTCAAACCTGTCTACCTCAGTTATCTCTTCTGTCAGTAGGGGCAGTCCTGTCCACCTTGCAGGGTATTGTTATTTTGACTAAATGCATGTAAAGCACTCAGTCTATAGGATCCATTCAGTGAGTGTCACTGCCTCTGTCCCCATGGCCACAGCCACACTAGGCATACTGTAAAACCCGGCTTTTTAGGTTGTGATTTCTTTCCTACCCATAGGACTTGGCCTTTGCCTGTGCTTTTTGTTTTTCCAGTAAATTAAGTTTATAGAGAGCTTGTACCCTGTAAAAGAACCAGTCTTTGAATTTGTTTGGATGAGGATCTGCCGGAAGCACCCTTTACATAGAACAAGGAGAAAACTTGACCCAGAGCATCAACTCTAATTGTTTTTGACTAGCAAAACCCAAACCATATATATCGGGGTGGCTTAATGATCAGGGCTCATTTGTCATGTAGTTTATATCAACAAATTTAATTTACTCCAACAAAGATTCTAGAGACAAAGTGAACAAACCATCGTTGCCTGTATCAAACATGTTTACAAGTGACTTTTAAATGCCCCTATATTAACAGTGAGTAGCTCACAAAGGCTATTGCTTCTTCTCAGAAAACATTTAGAAGAGAAAACAGAATTAAATACCAATATGATTTTTGAGTGAATGACTACAGACAGAGAGATTTGGGTTGCTGCCTCTGCCCCTTAATTTCCCCCACCAAGAGTCTTGATCTTCCCCAGAGGAAGTAGAAAGCCCCTTGCTTCTGCTGAAAGCCCTCTTTCTTGGGGCATGCCATTAGTGTGTTTATCCTGTTAGGAGTTGCGAGGAAAACTCTTCTTCTACCAAGACTGAATTTAGCCACCTGAAAAACCCATCACTTTAGAACAGTTGCCCCTCCATAGAAGACTTCTCCAAGACCAGCCCAGGGACCTGAGACACCTACTCCTTCCTCAAAGCTTTCGGAGGCCTGACTGTGGAGCTGCTCTTTCCCCATAAGCCATTTGATAGACAGAGTTGACAGCTTCAGTAGCTACTTTCTATAACAAGCTTTTCGTTTTTGGGTAAAGCCACAAATACTGGGCTTTCTGCAGCAGCTCTAAATGTTTACAGAAAAATAGTCTTCAGTGAGGGTGTTCCTTTTTCTACTATACCTTACAGTGTTGCCCAGAGACAAAGATGACTCACAGTCAGGAGAAGACATCAGGAGTGGCACTGGGAAGCAAGTCTGGGGAGGACGTGTTGACACCTACTTCTCCCTAGCTCCTGATCACAGCAGGCCAGTCAGCAAGTTGCAGAGACTCTACTGTGCCAGCAAACCAGTTTTTCCAACAGAAAGACAGTAAGATGTGATTAAAACCCAAGTGTTGCAAGAGATACAAGGTGGTCTGTTGGAACTCCTCAATCTTCCCTTAAACTGTCACCACATCATTATAGAAATATCAGATCATAACCCCAGTTCCCCCACCCTTTGTTCTTGGCATACTGTGTTTAATAGAACAGTGTGAATTAGGATGAAATCAAGACAAAGTGTGACTTAAGAAGGGTCCTTCAGACCCCTTGAGCACAGTGTATTCCACACCAGACTCATCACTCAATAAATGTTGATGGAATCTCTGCTGCATTGTAGGCATTGGAAAAGAATGACCCGGCCTCTTCCTCAAGAGCTCTCGCCCCAGTGGGGAGATGGCCAATAAAAAGTAAGCAAGCCAACAAGATGCCTCTGATGGAGAGTCTGTCTTTCAGCCTTTAGTGTGCCCACTTTCTGACAAAAAGGGCTTCTGTGAGAGCCAAGTTTGTCATTTGAAGGGAGTGCATCTCACCCTCAAGATAGGGCATTACCTCGGCCTTTCCATTTCAGTAGGTCATTTCCATGCACCTCCTAATCGGCTACTGACAGCACTCTCTGGTGCAGGAAGAAATGTACAGGATAGCAGGGGCTGAGTGAATTCATGAGCACTGAGGGACCCATTCAGGTCCACAATGGAAATTGAGAGGCACCGGCCATATCTCAGCCTTGGAACTGCTCGAGAGTCACTGACCCTCGGCCACTCAGCCTAGCATCAAGGGTTCCTAATACGTCGATCTTGCCAGATGTTGGAGAGTCCCTACCAAGGCCAAGGATGAGAACCCTCCTTTCCTTTGGGAGAGGGTTTAGGATGGGGGCAGTGAGCTTTCACCGGAGTCAAATGGAGGCCCTTCATGTAGAAGAATGGGTTCCTTTTGGTTTACCAGCACCAGACCTCAGCAGCACCATAGGTGGCCCACAGTTGGTGGCTAACACGTGTTGTGGAATGAACTAAGGAGAAGCAGCAAGAGCCCATCTACGGCCCACAGCTGCTGCTCTCCCTCAAGCCCAGGCCCAAGGCTGCTCATTTCCTATTTAGGACTGGACTCAGTGCACTTTGACTATTGGAGGTCAGACTTCCTTCAAGAATCAGATCATTGAACAATGTAAATACCCTAAAAATGAAACGCAGCGCACGTCCGCTGAAATTAGTGTTGCCTCCCAGGTTTCCTTACTCACTTGGATCTCTGATGAGTCCTGCGGGAGCCAGAGGAGTTGCCAGAAAGTCATTTAAGTATTGATGATCAAGTAGGGAGAAAGAGGCTACTGCACACGCTGTATCACAAGAAAATAGAATAGAATAAAACAAAGACGCTTCCAAAGAGGGGAGGGAAAGAAACCACACACTAAATCTTCATCTTCCCTAGTGGCCATTAAGAGGCACCATCTGATACTTGTAATAATGTCTAAAACAACTGGATAGTAATGCTAAAAAGGGATATAAAAGTGAATACCAGAAGAAATAACATTTAAGCTGACTGCCTCTAAGGACGGACTCAGTGATGGGCAGGGAATTAACTGCTTTTTGTTATAGGACTTGTAGGATTAGAATTATAAAACTGTAGATATAGGTTACTTTGATAAGAGTAAGAGTAGTTTTTAATATTTGTAAAAAAAAAATGACTTTGGAATTCTAGAGCTTACAAAGCTTTCTCTTTCTGTCTCTTACGTGGACTTTCTCTACTTGGAAATTTCCTGTTTCCCAAAAGCCACTGTCCATTTCATTGTGTTGGATGTCAGTTTCCTGTGAGAATATCGTTATTAAATAGTTGCATCTCCAAACCTTTTAAGACCAAAACGTTATATAAGTGTAACTTACACTGTGATTTTGCCAACATCTTGTCTCTGTGACCTGTATTTTCCGTAGGTTAAAGCACAGACTATTAGCTGAGTTACTCTGTCCCATTCTAAGAGTGACTAATACCTCAAATATAAATGAAAACAGCTGCTTTTCCATAACATTGGAGTCCCAAACAGCTGTCACATGTTCATTTGGACTGTTTTTTCCCTTTTGTTTTGTTTCTTCAATCGAGACAAAAATGAGTTTACTGGATCTACAAATCTGTTTAAGCCTGTCGTCTAACTTCTGTGGAGAGGTGGCAAAGAGGTCATAGAAAGGCCCATTGAGCTAGAATGTAGCTGTCCCAGTTACATCCTTACAATGAAAACCCTGTGATGAGACCCTTCTTCTGTGCCAGGAACATAAGGTCTGTAAGGGCTCGCCAGCGAGCTGGGGCCTCCCAGCCGTTGTTCCCTCTCCAGCCGAAGAGACTGGAGTGCCACCCGCTGTCTTCCCAAAGCCTGAAGCTGCACACTCTCCTCCTCCGCAGCCCTTGGGAGGATTGCTTTCAGGGTGTGGCTGTTACCGAGCAGAAGCAGTCCTCCCTTACTGGCTTAAAGCTCGCCGCCACTGCGAGTTGGGTGACCGTGAGAACATCTCCCACTCTCGAGTTTCTTGCCTTAGTTTGATCTTCAATAAAATAAGGTCACAGCTAGATCACAGGCTGCTTGTTAGCAGCCTTAACTGAAAAGTTTAATCCCTGGGTTCTAGAAATATCTCCCTGGTTCCACTCCTGCTCCTGTCCTCTTTTTAGCTGCTTGGTGAGACACTTAGCTCCTTTGAACTTCATTTTCATCTGTGCTTGCACGCTCAGGCACTTCAGTCGTGTCTGACTCTTTTTGCAGCCCTGTAGACTGTAACCCTCCGGACTTCTCTGTCCATGAGATGGTCCAGGCAAGAATACTGGAGTGGCTTACCATTCCCTCCTTCAGGGAATCTTCCCAACCCAGGTATCAAACCCCACACCTCTTGCATCTCCTGCATTGTCGGCAGATTCTCTACCCACTGAGCCACCTGGAAAGCCCTTCCTCATCTATAAATGAGAATATTAATAGTATTTTCTTCACGGCATTGTTTAGAGAATTCTATAGAGATCCATATCAAGCACCAAGCACTTAGCTGTTATTATTTTATTACTCAGTAAATATTAGCCCTGTCCCTTCCCTTCAGTTTCACTGTTATGAGACCCAGTCATACTCAGAATTTTGTGACAGCTCATGTTTTTTTTATGTGTATGACTGCTTCGAGTCTCGGTTCAGTAGAGACTCTAGCTGCTAAGGAATCCAGCTCAAATTTAGTCCATGTTAGGTATGGCCCAGCACGTGTGCATCTGTCTGCCCAGCTGCTCGCTTGCGCTTTTCCAGGGGTCTGAGGCCCCTTGTCAGAGCAGCACAGCGTCAGTGAGAACATAGGCCTGCACGTGTAAGAATGACCTGGCATTCCTCTGGAGCACTCTGCCTCTGGGGCTGGATATGCAGAAGGGTTAAGAGCTGGAGAAACTTTTGTCATAAATTTTGTCTTCAGGGAGACTTCCCAGGGAACATCTGACATTAGCAGAGAGGAAATGCTGATTGGTCTAGAGTCAACTGAAGGAGACGGGAGCTGCCGCGGAAGCTGCTGGATTTACTGTTATTAGCAAGGCAAATGGAGAGCCAGCGGGGCAGCCAGCTCCCAGATAATAGATCTAACAAAAGGGAAACCTCCCAGAAAGGAAAATGGCTGGCAGCCACAACTCCTCTACTCCTATTTTTTCCATTGCTTTCACCTTTTTGTTTTGTGTATTTACCACAAGCAGGAGCATATTTTAGCATCTTAGGTTATAAGTCACAATTGGCTTAAAGTAAAACAGCTTGCTACCTGTTTGATGGCTTCAGAGTTGAACATGGTAAAGTGTGCAAAATTGTATTAATGTAGAAATAAATAGTTGCCATTTATTGAGCACTTACTATGTGCCAGGCTCAGTGCTTTATATACATTATTATTTCATTTAATCTGTAAAACAACCTCATGAGTTAATAATTACCATTATCTCCAATTTAGAGATGAAGAAACAGTATTTACAGTCTTTGAGTAATTTTCCCAAGGTTTTTTTTTTAGCAAGGTAACATTCATTTATAACATTTTATGAGTTTGAGTACATTATATTTCTTCTTTTGTGTACAGTACAGCAAGCTCACCACCAAAAAGTTTGTTTCCATTCATCTCCATAGAATTGATCCTCTTTACCTGTTTTGCCCTCCCCACCCCCACTTCCCCTCTGGTAGCTCCTGTTCTCTGTATCTGTATGTTTTTATTTGGTTTTTTAATTTACTTTGTTATTTTATGTTTGTTTTTAAATTCCAAGTATGAGTGAAATCGTACAGTATTTGTCTTTTTCTGGCCAACTTATTTCACTTAGCATGATACCCTCAAAGCCCATTCATGCTCTTGCAAATGGTAGAGTTTCATCTTTTTTTATGACTGAGTAGTAGTCGTGTGTGTGTATATGTGTCCCAAGATCGTAAAGCTTGGTGGAGCTGGCATTTGACCCCTGCCATTAAAGTCTTACCCATCTAATGGAAGATACTGGGACAAGAGCCCACTTGGGTATTATGGATCCGACAGGATACTAGCAATAAGAAAAGTGCTTCCTAAAGGCTTGTGTCCTGACTTAAAGCACAGCCCTGGTTGGTACAGAGGTGGTTAGAGGAAGGGGGACAGGCAGAGAGGAACTGGATTGGCAGATGGAGCCCATCTCTGAAGGATCTGGCTCCCCAAAACAGCGAGCAGGGTAAATGGGCGGTCAATACCCAAGGACTACACGACTAAGGGGGAACCACAGGCAGCCTAGACCAGGAAACATGATGTTCAGAATCCATGGACAGCAGTACAGGTCCTGTCCTAACAGAGTTAAGTCACAGAGGCAACAAGTAAGCAAAAATCCTACTGTTGAATGACCTCTAGGAAAAAGATTCTGAAAAATTCCTGTCAAAGGCCAATATTCTGTGGTTTTTCATTGAATTGAAATCCAGCTAGCTTTTCTCTCTAGCATTAGAACAGATGAAAACTAAAAGTACATATATTTAAATACTAAAGTCAAACTTGGCACAGAAAGAGGCTCACACTGTAAGGGAACTGGAGAACTGAGACACCACCATCTACCCAGTTAATTCATTTAGTCACTCACCACACATTTACCAAGTCCAGTAGTTGCAAAGATAAATAAGACTGTTGCCTCACACTCACTCCCCATTGGGTCACAGCAAGTAGAATTCTCCAGACAGTTTCAGGTATCGTCTTGGTCATGTCTCCCCTGTCTTTCCCCCCTCATTTTTGTCAAGCACATGTGATTGAATTCAGATAAATGTGTAATTTATGAACAAGGAAGTCCCGGCAGGTGGGTAGCATCAAGGCAAGCAGGATTTTCAGAGAGGCACACTGAGAACCTGGTGGGACCAGACCTGGGCCAAGATCAAGAGCAGTGAGTTACTTGAGTGAGACAGGAAGTCCAACACTAGATGAGAAGAAAAGAAGTCTTGATTTTGCACTTTGGCCTGGGATTGCAAAACTCCTGGCCTAGAGCAGAGCCCAGAGGTGTGAAGTGGTACAACTTGTCCCATTGTAGAGCCCAGGTTGTATGTGGGGGCCAACCGTAGGGGCTGTCTCTTATACACATCTAGATGTGTATAAGAGACAGAGGTATCAAACCCCACACCTCTTGCATCTCCTGCATTGTCGGCAGATTCTCTACCCACTGAGCCACCTGGAAAGCCCTTCCTCATCTATAAATGAGAATATTAATAGTATTTTCTTCACGGCATTGTTTAGAGAATTCTATAGAGATCCATATCAAGCACCAAGCACTTAGCTGTTATTATTTTATTACTCAGTAAATATTAGCCCTGTCCCTTCCCTTCAGTTTCACTGTTATGAGACCCAGTCATACTCAGAATTTTGTGACAGCTCATGTTTTTTTTATGTGTATGACTGCTTCGAGTCTCGGTTCAGTAGAGACTCTAGCTGCTAAGGAATCCAGCTCAAATTTAGTCCATGTTAGGTATGGCCCAGCACGTGTGCATCTGTCTGCCCAGCTGCTCGCTTGCGCTTTTCCAGGGGTCTGAGGCCCCTTGTCAGAGCAGCACAGCGTCAGTGAGAACATAGGCCTGCACGTGTAAGAATGACCTGGCATTCCTCTGGAGCACTCTGCCTCTGGGGCTGGATATGCAGAAGGGTTAAGAGCTGGAGAAACTTTTGTCATAAATTTTGTCTTCAGGGAGACTTCCCAGGGAACATCTGACATTAGCAGAGAGGAAATGCTGATTGGTCTTAGAGTCAACTGAAGGAGACGGGAGCTGCCGCGGAAGCTGCTGGATTTACTGTTATTAGCAAGGCAAATGGAGAGCCAGCGGGGCAGCCAGCTCCCAGATAATAGATCTAACAAAAGGGAAACCTCCCAGAAAGGAAAATGGCTGGCAGCCACAACTCCTCTACTCCTATTTTTTCCATTGCTTTCACCTTTTTGTTTTGTGTATTTACCACAAGCAGGAGCATATTTTAGCATCTTAGGTTATAAGTCACAATTGGCTTAAAGTAAAACAGCTTGCTACCTGTTTGATGGCTTCAGAGTTGAACATGGTAAAGTGTGCAAAATTGTATTAATGTAGAAATAAATAGTTGCCATTTATTGAGCACTTACTATGTGCCAGGCTCAGTGCTTTATATACATTATTATTTCATTTAATCTGTAAAACAACCTCATGAGTTAATAATTACCATTATCTCCAATTTAGAGATGAAGAAACAGTATTTACAGTCTTTGAGTAATTTTCCCAAGGTTTTTTTTTTAGCAAGGTAACATTCATTTATAACATTTTATGAGTTTGAGTACATTATATTTCTTCTTTTGTGTACAGTACAGCAAGCTCACCACCAAAAAGTTTGTTTCCATTCATCTCCATAGAATTGATCCTCTTTACCTGTTTTGCCCTCCCCACCCCCACTTCCCCTCTGGTAGCTCCTGTTCTCTGTATCTGTATGTTTTTATTTGGTTTTTTAATTTACTTTGTTATTTTATGTTTGTTTTTAAATTCCAAGTATGAGTGAAATCGTACAGTATTTGTCTTTTTCTGGCCAACTTATTTCACTTAGCATGATACCCTCAAAGCCCATTCATGCTCTTGCAAATGGTAGAGTTTCATCTTTTTTTATGACTGAGTAGTAGTCGTGTGTGTGTATATGTGTCCCAAGATCGTAAAGCTTGGTGGAGCTGGCATTTGACCCCTGCCATTAAAGTCTTACCCATCTAATGGAAGATACTGGGACAAGAGCCCACTTGGGTATTATGGATCCAGACAGGATACTAGCAATAAGAAAAGTGCTTCCTAAAGGCTTGTGTCCTGACTTAAAGCACAGGCCTGGTTGGTACAGAGGTGGTTAGAGGAAGGGGGACAGGCAGAGAGGAACTGGATTGGCAGATGGAGCCCATCTCTGAAGGATCTGACTCCCCAAAACAGCGAGCAGGGTAAATGGGCGGTCAATACCCAAGGACTACACGACTAAGGGGGAACCACAGGCAGCCTAGACCAGGAAACATGATGTTCAGAATCCATGGACAGCAGTACAGGTCCTGTCCTAACAGAGTTAAGTCACAGAGGCAACAAGTAAGCAAAAATCCTACTGTTGAATGACCTCTAGGAAAAAGATTCTGAAAAATTCCTGTCAAAGGCCAATATTCTGTGGTTTTTCATTGAATTGAAATCCAGCTAGCTTTTCTCTCTAGCATTAGAACAGATGAAAACTAAAAGTACATATATTTAAATACTAAAGTCAAACTTGGCACAGAAAGAGGCTCACACTGTAAGGGAACTGGAGAACTGAGACACCACCATCTACCCAGTTAATTCATTTAGTCACTCACCACACATTTACCAAGTCCAGTAGTTGCAAAGATAAATAAGACTGTTGCCTCACACTCACTCCCCATTGGGTCACAGCAAGTAGAATTCTCCAGACAGTTTCAGGTATCGTCTTGGTCATGTCTCCCCTGTCTTTCCCCCCTCATTTTTGTCAAGCACATGTGATTGAATTCAGATAAATGTGTAATTTATGAACAAGGAAGTCCCGGCAGGTGGGTAGCATCAAGGCAAGCAGGATTTTCAGAGAGACACACTGAGAACCTGGTGGGACCAGACCTGGGCCAAGATCAAGAGCAGTGAGTTACTTGAGTGAGACAGGAAGTCCAACACTAGATGAGAAGAAAAGAAGTCTTGATTTTGCACTTTGGCCTGGGATTGCAAAACTCCTGGCCTAGAGCAGAGCCCAGAGGTGTGAAGTGGTACAACTT
>SJYC01013232.1:0-118946 GCA_006408675.1 Madoqua kirkii | reverse complement strand
TTTCCAGGGACTGAACCTGCATGTCCTGCACTGGCAGGCGGGTTCTTCACCACCGAGCCACCAGGGAAGCCATTGTTGGGTCAGGGTAGCTCAGTTTTAAATGACGCCTTGCTGCAGTCATTCTGCTTAACAGAGGAAACCACCACCACCCCTGAGCACCTACAACGAGCCCATTGGCTGTGCTGGAGCTCTGGGAGTGGAGTTGGGGCTTTAATTTTTTTGTTGTTTTTTTTCCTTCTTTTGGCTGCACTTTGAGGTATGTGAGATCTTAGTTCCCAACCAGGGATCAAACCTCCACCCCCGCATGGGAAGCATGGAGTCGTAATCACTGGACCACTGGAAGTCCTGAGTTGTATTTTTAAAAAATCCCTCCCATCTTCGTCTTCAGAGTGCCCTGACTGGGGGCAAGGGGGCGGAGGAGGACAATGACAGATATCAGTGCTTCTAATACAGCCTGCCCCGGGCACTGAGAAGAACACCACCCCAAAGAGGCGATGAAAGGCTGCTTCTTAATTCTGACAGGCAGTCGGACAGGGCTGCAGAGAGGCGGGGAGGTGCCCAAGGGTGTGCCTCCCGACACCTCTCAGGAGCCCTTCTGCGAGGCTGGGTATTCAAGAAGAAATTTGTTCCAAAGAATTATGGTGCTCTTGCATTTTCTCCTACACAAAGAAGAAAATCTCAGCTGCACGCCCTTTCCTTTCCTCCTCTTGGCACTTTCTGATTGATGATTGGAAATGATGGCAATACATAAACTATTTTTCTTTTTATTTTATGACCTGGTAATAGCAGTAACATATTTCCAGTAAATGTTTTCTATCGCAATAAAAAAGTTGTAACAAGACTAGAAATGGGTATAGTTAAACCCTAAAGAAATCACACTTTCAGAACTGTGGATTGAGGCAGTAACTCTGTAAATCATTTAACTTGGAAAGAGGCCCCCTCCCCCCAGCAAAGTCAGGGCACGCAGATGGCGCTCGCCTTAAGCGCTCAGCAGATAGGTGCCCACATGAGGGCTGAGGGGCCTCGGTTTCAGCCCCTCGAGACCCACTATCCACTCTCTCTTCCTCCTGGTCTCCCACCCACTGTCTTCAGTCCTTTCTGAACTGATAAATTCTCTCAACCTTACAATTTTTTTTTCTAACCCCAAATTCAAGAAGATTGTAGAGAGCTCTTCCTGGAACACAGCGTAGCAGTGTGGTTGAGAGCACAAGCCTGGACTCACACACCTGGATTCTCCTCCTGGCCTCACTTTGGACACGTGGCTTAACCACTCTGCGTGTTTTCCTCCTCCGTAAAATGGGCTTAGAATAGGGCCGGCCTCGTAGTTTTATGATTCAGAAAATTAGTGCAGGTAAAGGACTTTGTTAAGGGCCAGCAGAGTCCTCAGTGTCTGTCACTGTTGTTATACTCTAAAAGAGCAAATTGATGATTTTGTTTACATTTGCGTAGCAGTATAACAGCTGACATTTGCTGAGTGCTTATTACATCCTAGCCACTGTGTTCTGTATAATCTTTGCAATTACTCCACGAAGGTTTAGACCAACTAATTTGCCCAGTGTCACAGAGCCTTTGTAAAAGAGCCAAGATTTTAACCCAAGTCTTTTAAACTCAAAACTCAAACATTAACCACCCCATGTCCACCTTCTAGGATTAGAGGCTCACAACAAGAACAGGGAGGGTTACACTTTGTTTTTGCCTCTTTTTGTTTTGAACAGTGACTTTCAGTTCTGCTTGGGGATCTTACTGTCCCCTGGCAGACAGCCTCTCACCTAGCTCTGAGGAACTGCTCTGAAGAAGTACGAGAGGAGCCAGGATACATAAGAATTTTTTGGCTGGGACGTACAAGTAGTCATGTACACATCCTGGTATAAGATTACTGCTGATCACAGAAAAACAAGAACAGATCTATCAAGATGGTTACATTTTGAATAGTTCTGTCTCACACCAGACATGTCCTCCCTTGTCTGGGAAAGATTTAAAGCCAGTAATGTTGAAAGCTTATGCTCTCAGAACTCCAGGGCCAGGCAAAAAGAAGCACCTTTTTCCCCGGTTTGGAGGCAGAGTTGCCTTGTCCCCAGCTGGAGCTTGTTTAGGCTCTGTTACTCCTCAGAGGATGGATGGCTGCTGCTTCTGTGTGTCCAGTATCCTTAGCGTGCTCTAAAAATTAGTCCTTCCCCAGTCTTTGTCTTTAATTTCTGGTTCTAGCTGACACCTTCATTAATGGTCCGGTGCAAGCTTTCTGTCGACGTGAAGACGACTGTGTGAAAGTGGTTTTGCTGCCCTATCAATAATGGTCATAATTTCCCCAATACTCTCATCAGCAGTGAATTGAGTCTTGCAGCAAAGAAATGGAAACCCCGGTGCAGTGGTTTTAAAGCGATTTGTCTTGTAGACGGCGTCTTAGCTCAGTAAAATCAGGTCAGTGCAGCACTGCTGGGTCAGATCTAAGTCAGATACAAATTAGTTGGAGGAAATTGATCATTCCAACCTTTAGGTTATTTTTAGCTTCTGTAGCTTTTTAATATCTCTTTTTTTTTTTCCTTTATTTACCTTTGTGTTCATAAAGCTTAAGTTTAAATATCTTCTCAGTTGCCACCAAGCCTTTGACAATAGGAAAGCATGCTATCTCCCACCCCATGGTAGCAGCCTTTATTCACAGTTTTGGGGGTTCGCTCCAGTTACAATGTTGTTTGAACACTTAAACCCACTTCTGCTCATCCTCTGGCCCCTTTCTGGGGTTTGTTTATTGCCCACACTGGCCCCTCGACTGGTCTGTTCTTCATTGCTATTGAAAGTTAATGGGGGCAAAATTGCATTCCCAAACATTTGAACCTGAAGTGGCCAGGCCCGAACTTAGTTGATCTCTGGTGATCGGTTCAATTTAGTTACGATTTTTTGCCATTAGGCCAGGGCTGAATGATGGTGATTTGGTTGAGGCCAAATGTCTGAAGAAAATTGGCTCTCTGATAAGAGTGCTGTTATCAGAGGGGGCTACCTTCTCATTTACATTTAGATGAGTATTGATTATTTATTTACTCAGAGAAGTGAGATTCGTTTCCAATCTTACTTTCTCGTCTCTGCTTGTCAGCAGAAAGAGAGATAGAGCTCCTGACATCAGGCCAAGATAACAGCACTTTGTAGTAAAGATAAAAGTTGGAATGGGCCTTTTTCTAGTCTTGACTGAAAGGATAAGTTTTAAAAATTAGAACTGATGGGTCATGCTTTCAAAACCTTTCCTGAAGGTTTTGCAGTTTAACTAGGCGGGAGAATTGGTTTATTGGAACAGCCTTGGTCTTTTCTTCTTTTGTAATAGGAATTGTATTTAATTTGATTATATTCGGCTGTTTCACTGAGAGCAAATTGTGTATTGGCTCAGAAGAGGCTGAAGTGTGACCTTATTGTCATGTCAGCTTGTTCCTTTCTTATTATTTAAATTCTAAATGATCCAATCCAAGCCTCAGAGGGGGTATAAGCTACAGTGGTTATCACTTGAATATAATTCAGTTCAAACAGAAAATGATTATAGTCACTCCTAAAGGAAGAGTTACAAGCGATGAAGCCGACACTAAATGGAAACGTTTTAGGATAGCTGGTGTTGGTTCTGAGCTTGGATATTGACAGCATCAGCTTGTTGGTGATGGTTTTGGCTCAGTGAGGAACTCAGGATTCAGCCGGCCCCTGCCACAGATCAGACAGGGCTTGGCACAGCTTGCCTCTTGTGGGTCTCCCTGCCACCAGTCTTCTCAGCCCACTGTTGACAGAGTCACCAGAAGAGGTGTACCAAAATATAAAGCTGATGGTGTCACTTCCCTGCTCTGTTAGCATCTGTTGCTTATAAGAGAGAGCTTAGACTTTGACCAACATTCTGGGCCAAGCCTCCCAGCCCCAGCTTCCCCTTGAACCCCCAAAGAACCGAGGCCTTTGTCCACTTTATTTCCTTTGGGCCTCGGGCAGGGGGTTCTTCAGTACTTCCATGCCTTTGCACATTCTGTTCCTTCTCTAGGAATGCGCTACTTCCCCCTTCTTCTCCCAGCTCCGCTTCAAGACTCGGTTCAGATGTGTCCACCTCAGAGAAGGGGCAGTTCATTTCCCCTCTTCTGGATTCCCACAGCACCTGTCCTGACATGGAGAAAAGCACTGTCGGGGCTCTCTGATAGTTTTATCTGCTCATGTGTGTCTTGCCACCTCCCCCAGCCTGCAGGAGGTCGGAATCACCACTTATTCACCTGTGTGTCTGGGACACTGGTGTTGCTTCTGAAATGTTTCTGGGTGAATGTATGGATGGCATGGCAACATCACATATCTTCTGGTATCTGTGCTGCTGTGGTTTGCTTGATGGGGATGGTAGGTACTCATCATTTTTAGACTGTATTCTTAGGACCACAGAGACTAAGGAACTTTAGGAATCCTGGCTGCGGAGCAAGTCTCTAATCTCAAATGCTGCCTGTAGCTTAAAAGCAAGCTTGTTTAAATAGATCTGCCTGCTCTCCCACCCACACTCCTACCTCAGACACGCGTGAGAAAGGATGCGGACGTCTGCTTGATGCCAGCATTCCCCACCACCCTGTATCGTCCCTTAACGGGGCTGTTAGCTTGTGATTCTGAGGCTAGGAACCTGCCTAAGCCTCCTGCAGCAGTTCCTGCTCCGTTCAGCCTGTTCTTGCAGTAACAGCGGCTGCCACTTCCCTCTAATCCTCACAGCACTCTTCTCAGGTACAATACGCAGAGATTGTTACTTCCCCAGAGCACATAGTGAGAGGGTAGAGACACTGGAATTTTCTATTCAAAACCCAGCCCTTCCTCTTATTTGTTCATACTTACCCCACCCCAGTATTCTTGCCTGGAAAAATCCCATGGCCGGAAGAGCCTGGTAGGCTGCAGTCCATGGGGTCGCTAAGAGTCGGATATGACTGAATGACTTCACTGTCACTTTTCACTTTCATGCATTGGAGAGGGAAATGGCAACCCACTCCAGTGTTCTTGCCTGGAGAATCCCAGGGACGGGGGAGCCTGGTGGGCTGCCGTCTGTGGGGTCGCACAGAGTTGGACACGACTGACGTGATTTAGCAGCAGTAACTTTTTGTGGCTGCAAGCAGCTCTTTTAGATTAAAGCTACTCTTCAAGCTAACAAATGAAAAATAACATGAAGGCACATCCCTAAAGTGTTCAGCCTTTTCCTTTATCATTTTCCAGATAGGTGGGCCTTCAGCCTGTTCTGATGCTCAGCAATAATAATGATAGGTTAATTCATTTATATCCCACTTCAATCTGAAAAGCAGTGGGAATAGACACACTAAAGGGATTAAAAAAAAAAAAAAAAACACCATGAATTGGAAAACTCCCTGAAAGAAAAGGAAAATAAAGATCCAGAGGTTTGACTAACCCAGAAATGCATGTTCAGTCATCACACATTTAGTGCTGAGCTTCCTCGTAGGCAAAGGAGAAAGGAACAGTATCAGTTAATTGCCAAATTTATGTTAAACTGTCTAAAGGTACAAACAAGCCAGTTGCTCTGAGGAACTACTACTAGACAGATCGGAAGGAGACTTCTTCCGTGGGTCTTTAAAAGTAAGATGCAGAATGATAGTGACGATGGTGTGGCTTCTCTTCACTCTTCAGGCTTTTGCCCTTGCTTCTCGTTGTATTTCAGCCTTCAGCTGGCCCTCAGCTGTTAAGCAAGGACATGCCAAATGCTTTTACATTTCAGGCGAGGATTAAAGAAAAGGCATCAATGAAGCTGAACTGAGCATATATCCAGATACTACAGATTTCCTTTGAAACTTACATGCTAAGATGTTTGCTTTGGGTTTACACAATCCCATAAAAATTCTGCCTGGGTATTATAACTAAGTGCCCAGAGTAGTATTTTGTTCCTAGACCATTCAGTAACATGGTTTTACTGCAATAAATACATCATCAGAATGCCCAAGCAGGTTTTCTCGTCTCTGCAGAGTAACTGCTTCCCACAGTCTTCCTTTTGCATTCCTCTCTGCTGTGAGGGAGAAGGGATGGAGCTCTGTGCACAGCTCTGACATTTTACAAACCTCTTTCCAAAGGGTGGATGTTGCCTTGAAAACGATGTCGTGTTTGGTGTGAAAGAGCCTCGTGTTTTTATATAATCACTTCTTTGGCAAAAGTATGTTAATGGAAACTGACCTCACATCTTGTCTTTAGAAAACGGCTTTTGGCTGCTGTTTTTCCTATCCTCCTGTGTCAGCTGCCTGAAAATAAAATTAACATCTGATAGAAACTAGTGTTTGATATATAGTAGATCTGGGTTGTTATAATCTCGATTATCATCAACAGACATTTATTAAGAATATACAAGTGAGACACTACGTCCGTGTGTAATGTGTAGACTGCAGGCCTGGGCAGTCTGAGGTATGAAGCCTAGATCCACCACTTCCTGTGGAACATTGAGCGAGTTATTTAGCCTCTGTAAGTCATGATTTCTCCCTCTATAAAATAGAATTCATACTCTTTACATCCTAAGATAATCAAGAGTGAAAGAGAAGAGATAGATGAAGGGCCGACCGCAGTACCTAGCACATGGTAGACCTTGTTCTCTTCTGTTATGATCTCTTCTAAAAGTCTGATGATGTGAGTGGCCATAGTGGAAGCTTAAGTAACACTATTAATGTTCTGTTCTAACTGCTTTATAACCATTAACTTACTGAATCCTCAGACCTATAAAGTAGTAGCCGCTAGCATTATCCCCATTTCACAGATGAAGAAACAGAGGCTAAGTAAGTTGGCCCAAAGTCGCAGAGCTGCGTTTCTCAGCCAGGACTAGACCGAGGCAGTCTGGCCCCAGTGCCCTTCATCCTCAGGCTGTACTGCTTTCTATATATCCCCTGCCTCTCATTCCACAGTGGACCTCAAGTTTATCAGTCTGGCCTTTTCAGGGGGAAACGTGCAAAACAATCTTTCTCTATGAGCTGTCTTAGCCAGCATTCAGGCAAGAAACATGAGAGAAATTGAGATTTGTAATAGGCAGTTTTCTATTTGAGTCCAGATCTGGAGTCTCATCTACAGCTTAACTAGCCTCCCCTCCTCAAAGTTAAGACCCATCTGTCCTTTGCCAGGTTCAGAAGGGGGTTAGCAGTTGTTCTTTGTTTTTGTAGATGACCCTGGAGAACTGAGAGCAAAAGATGGTGCTTGACATTTTAGTTACTTAAAAAACTGGACATACGTAAGAGTATTCTTAAGAAAGATGGGGAGAGGATCTTCCTGGATAGATGGCAAAATAAGGTTAGCCTGTATTCCTAAGGAACCCAGATAGAGTATGGGATACTTAGCACTTGTGAATTTCACTAAAATAATTATTTCAGATCGTTTATTGTAGAAATGAGTGTATAGAAACCACAAATAATTTAGAACCCAAATGAATCCACAGAGCTACCAAAAATACTTATGGTATAAACCATGGGTTTGTTTTTTTTAATATAGGTTAGTCATTTATAGTTTGTTAAAGGAAGAAAGCTTCAAAAATATATAGGCTTTAGTGGCAAAGACCCTTGGTTACATTCCCCCTTCCTGCTTCCTACCCGTGTGATCTTAGACTGGTTGCATGATCCCTCCCGTCAGGGTCCCAGTCTGTCAAATGAGGGTGGTGATATCTGCCTCTCAGAGTAGCTGTGAGGATTTAGTAGGGTAACATATGCGGAGTGCTTGGTGTATAATGGCCATGCGGCAATTTAGAATCGTCATGATACTAGGCTCAAGGAGAAAGTCCTCCAGCAACTTTTAGGAAACAAATTATTTTTGTAGAAAAATCTGCAGAACTCAAGAAACAAGAAAGTAAATCTGGAATGATGGCATTTACGGCTTAGAGAGTGATGCAGGGACCTATGTTTAGCGATAAGGGGCCCTTCAGAGTGCTCCCTGCCTCCCCTGTTTCCCAGGCAGCCACAGAGACCAAAAGGAAAAAGTGTATAAAGGAGACCAGCCTGAAATGCACCCTGAAGCAGCCAGGCCTTGGCTCCCAGAATCAGGAAGGGAGTGGCTTGCTTACTATCTGCCTGTCAGGTAGGCAAACAGCTCTGGACCCCCAAAACCCTATATGCTGTGCTCAGAGTGATCATGCCAGGTTACAGGGTTACTGAAGATGAAAGCATTGACCTAAATAAACAGATAATGTCTAGTTTTGATTAAAGTATTGCAAGTGAAAGACCTATTGGAGATGCCACAGTGTGTGGTAGTTACGGTATCCTCAGAAAAATGGCATAGTAAGAAACTGGAGGACTTATAAGTATATATAATGTTTTTAAAATGATAAATAAAAGTAGCTTTTATTTAAGTTGTTACAGGAAATTTGAAAAATACAGGAAACCACTAAGGAAAAATAAAAACAGTCATCACCACACTCTCCAGTGTAATCACTGTTCACCTTTTGGAAGTAACCTTCCAGTACACCCCCATTACTTTACATATATTTTTCACAATTGAAATCATCTTACACATGTTGTGTTATAATTTTTCATAAACTAGCACATTCTAAATATGTTTGATAAAATCAAATACTTTCACAATATCACTTTTAATATCTTCATGATATTTCACAATATTTTGTTTAACCAGCCTCCCTGTTGGAGTCTCAGAGTCGCTCAGTCGTGTCCACCTCTTTGTGACTCCGTGGACTGTAGCCCATCTGGCTCCTCTGGCCATGGAGTTCTGGCAAGACTACTGGAATTGGTTTCTGTTTCCTTCTCCAGGGGATCTTCCTGACCCAGGGATCAAACCCGGGTCTCCTGTGTTGCAGGCTGATTCTTTATCATCTGAACCACCAGTTAGGTCTGGGTTATTCCCACATTTGACTGTCATTAAAAAAATGAATTATTACAGCTAAACTTTGTACCCAGATTTTACTGTAAATTCATAGGAGCGAACGTCAGTGCGTATGCATTCTGTTGCTGGGAATACCAGGGTTGTGGGAAATTAAAAGGCCAGTATTTTAGAAAGCAGCTCCCCAAGTTTGGTGGTGGCTCTCTTCTCTCTAATAGGCCGAAGCTGCCCAGGGCTGTGAAGCGGGGCGGGGTGGAGGGTGGGTTAGGGAGGGGACAGTGGCAGGTGAGGGGGCAGGGGAAAGGGATCTTAGGACTCTCAACAGCTTTCCTTCAAGCTCAGCTGGGTGTGACTTCCAGTGACTACTTTCCACCAGAGAGTATGAAAGTATCTGATGACAGCAGCAGGCAGGCTCGGTAATCGACAGATGTTGGCACTGCCGGGTGATGGCTGATGGAAACAGAATTATCTGTATTGCCATACCTTTATCCACTTGATGTTTTTGTAACTAAAATTGAACTGTGTAGAATGTTGAACTGCAAGGCATTCTTGACCTGAATACAGTGTACTAGAATTTATCAGAGCTGTATAGACTTCTGAGCATGCATGTCCTTACATAGTTGTATGCGTCTTGAGCATCGTTAACTTAGTGCAGGCTTAAAACCTCTAAGTAGTGTAAAAAAGGACTGAACGAACATAAGAACTCTGATAATCGGCAGAAATGCTAGTGAAATTAGAGAAAAGATCTAATATAGAGAAAAGTTAGAGAAAAGATCAAATATAGAGAAAAGCTAGAGAAAAGATCAAATATACCATGAACCTGAACTGCACCTGCAGCTCTGCTGGTGAACTTAAGAGCATGGGAGAGGAATGACTGGAGATGAGTGAGATGCCTCCAGCCTGATGGAGGAGAAGTGTCGGATGTGAAGAACCGACAAGATGACGACAGCTGAGGAACATATCTAAAAATACGTGTTCCACCTGGGAGCCCTGCAGGGCCTCTCGCGCTTCCTCAGATCTCTCCCACCTCCTGTCTGACCAAACATGCCTTTCATAGTCAAAATAATCACACAGTCTCTTACACATCTAATCTTTTCAATACCCATTAACAACAACAGTAACAGTCTTTTGAATCCAATCATTGGATCGTTAGGTGTACCTGAGAAGAACAAGATTGACATTTGGCTTGACAAAGAAATACATGAATAAATGTATAAAATGCCCCAGTGTTTTAAGATCTTTTAGAAGCCCCTTGAGATGCAGGGTAGGTAATATTCCTGGTCTTCAGTATTATTGAACCTGTGCCTCTTGTGTTTTCATAAATATTTCAACAAAAACGTGAATCAACAGCTACTATCTTTCCGTCACTATAACCCCCAAACCTGGAGTTTATATTTTACCCTATCTGCTTTTTAAAAAATTTTTCTGCATTTTTGGGTTCTAAGCATACTTTATTTCTGCTTGTAATTGGTTATTCATTATCATATAATGACTATAATGTTGTAGAGTGCCTCCTATGAGGCAGGTACATTACTAAGTATTTTTCCTGTTTCATATCTAATCTTCACAATAACCCTTCAAGATATGTGTTCCAGTATTACACATCAGGAATCAGAGATGCAGGGAGGGGAGGGTACCTGCTCCTACATGGGAAACCATTGTACCCACAGTGGTGGTTCCAAGTCATCTCGTTTAGGGGAGAATTGCACAAAAGCAGACCCAATAATAGACAGACAAGTATGTGAAGCCTTGTGGGGAAAAAAACTCAGACTCTTCCATTTTGGATAGCTAGACGCCAGGCAGACATCAGTGTTTTCCTAACGCATTGTCGGCTGTTTGCTGGCGTGTGGTGTTTTCTCAATGTTCAGTTCACTGTTTCAGCCTCCTCCCCTCCTCCTGCCCCTTTGATCTTCCAGGCCCTCAGTACCGCCTGGAGAAGCAGAGCGAGCCCAACGTCGCCGTGGACCTGGAGAGCACCTTGGAGAGCCAGAGCGCCTGGGAGTTCTGCCTGGTCCGCGAGAACAGTACGTTGGCCTCCTCGCTCCGTGTCTGCTTTGTCCGTTGCAACATGCTCGCTAGTCCCGTGTCTGGGAATGCTCAGTGGTCTGGCCTCCCTAGGCAGATTTGAAGTGACTGTTTTCCAAACCAGACCTCAGCCTTCACGCCAGAAGTGTAATCCAGGGTGAAATGATTGATTTCATGCTTTTTGGTAAAGAGTCTGCATCCTGCTTGGCCCTCTGTGATTAATGTTTAATCTGTTAAACTGTTGTCTTCCTAAATTAGGAACAGTCCTGGAAACGGCTTAGAAATGTAAGGCTTTTTCTGTGGCAAAGGCTATTTTGTATATAAAGCATCTGGCCCTGTCAGTATCACTGGTCAGTCATCAGGTTTTAGAAAATTCTGACCGTTTTCATCCTCTTGGCTGGAGGCAGCATAGGGTGGTTCCTAGTGCTGTGTAGAAAGCCTCTTTGCTGCTGCTGCTGCTAAGTCGCTTCAGTCGTGTCCAACTCTGCGACCCCACGGACAGCAGCCCACCAGGCTCCCCCGTCCCTGGGATTCTCCAGGCAAGAACACTGGAGTGGGTTGCCATTTCCTTCTCCAAGAAAGCCTCTTTAAATATTAGTTAATTTCTTTCCTTCTCTTTAGAGTTTCAGATTTGTGAATTTTGGCCGTTCATCTCCTCTGTACCCCAGTTGACTTAAGGAGCAACATGTGGAGACTGATCTCAGCGGCCAGCTCTCCTCATTCCTGCTTCCTTCAGGGCTTCCACACAGTCAGTTTCTTCTTTCTTCTACTCTGGTTAACTTTCTCATCCTTCTTCTCAGTTAAATGTCACCTGAATAGAGGCCACCTGTGATCTCCCTCTTCCCTCACTGCCTAAACCCCATCCATCCCTCACTTGGGTCCCCAGCTATATTCCATCATAGAGCATACTACTTTTTCTTCATGGCATATATTTCTGTTTATAATTATCTATTTTTCCAAATGAATGATTGATATCTGTCTCTCCCACTACACTGTCAAGTCTTTGAAGGTATACCTGATCCATACCAAACTGACCTTTATTAATTCACCTGATATTCACTCATCACCCACTGTGGGCCTTGCACTGTACATTGGAACTCTGTAGTGGATTCTGTCTCGAATTGTTGACTTCTTGTTATTTGAATAAAATAAAAGATTATTTGTTAGGATATTGGTATAGACTTTGGATATATAATATTTAGATATGCAAAAAAATTTCAGGTAACAAAGTATAATGAAAATCTTTAGCCTCCCTTCTCTCCCCTAATTCCTCTACAGGAGGCAACAGTGTTCCCAGTGTCTTTGGTATCTTTCCAGGGATCTTCTAAGCATATGCAAACATATTCTGTATATGTGTATGAATACACCCACACAAAGACATATATATACACACATTTGGGATCCCTGATAGCTCAGCTGGTAAAGAATCCACCTGCAATGCAGGAGCCCCCGATTCAATCCCTGGGTTGGGAAGATCCCCTGGAGAAGGGATAGGCTACCCACTCCGGTATACTGGCCTGGAGAATTCCATGAACTGTATAGTCCATGGAGTCGCAAAGAGTCGGACGGACTGAGCGACTTTCTTCCGCTGGGAAAGAAAAGCTATAAGGATCGATGGATAAAGTTTTGAAATCTGGTCTCTTGTTCTTACTCTACTTCCACTTCCAAGTTAGGGCATCGTCTTAATTAAGTTGTATGACCTCTGTTCGCCTCAGCACCCCCATCTTAAAGGATTCACAAGGTCCTTTCAGTGCTTGCCTTTGAGTCAAAGTCACTTTGTTAGTGAAAGAAGACCGTGCCAGCATGTACAGACTGTGCCAGGTGGTCAGTGGATTGGAATCAATGGAATATTATAACTAGTCTCTATAAAATGGAAGTAAACCATAAAAACTTTCTTATTTTTTATAGAAAATATTTTTTTTAATTTTAAATAGAAATATCAATCAGGAATGTATATTGTTCCCCAGTAGCTACCTATTAAGAAGTTGTAGTGAGACAAAGAAAAATGTTTCAAAAACAAGACTTTTTTTCACTTCTGTCACTGTATTTGATCAGGACAGGCTTGCTATCCTTAAAGCCATTTTAGAAGTGAGCTAAATTATAAGCATCTATCATGCAGTGTTTAAGGGAATACGCTGTCAAGCCAGACCCTCAGTTCACATTCTGGCCTTGCCACTAACTGGCTGTGTGACCTTGGACAGCTTACTTAACTTCTCTTAGGTAGCTAATCTACCCTTATAAGGTTGATGGGCAGATTCATAAAGCTCTTAAAACGATGCCTGGGACATAATAAAACACTCATTAATTGTAATTAATAAATAACAGAAGAGCAGCATTCCGTGGCTCATAAGGCAGATGAAGCATGGATGTGGCAGACTGAAGCACTAGAACTATCTGGGCCCTCAAGGAGGTATGTCGTGGGGGAGGGAGTGATGCAGAACGGAAAAGGAGAGTGGGGGCCAGGGCAAGAGCGGAAGTGTGTGTCATGGGACCAGAGAACTCAGAAGCAGGACGCTTTCCAGCACCTGTGCTTTGGTGTCCCAGAAGAGGTACACCTGTAAGGAAAAGCACTTGATTGAGAAGACTGCCGTAGAGCAGGCATAAGCCTTTCAGACTTCCTTCTGTAGAGGGACAGGGCATGGCTTTTTAGACCAATCACAGCAAAAGATTTTTTTTTAATTACTCAGACCTGCTACTGTAAGACCTCATGCTGTACATATTGCTCCCTCTTTTATAATCGTCACAACCACCTTTCAAGATGCTTTTCTGCTTGTGGAGAGAGGTTGTGACTTGTCCGGTGTCAGCTAGTCACTAAGTGACGAACCAGAATTCTAAGTCAACTGTCTGATTCTAAAGTCTACCCTGAGATTGTTGATACAGCAGCCTAAATTTTCAGTCCTGAGAAGGGTGATGGCAATCGTCTTTATGTACTATTAAGAGAGAAGCTTGCAAATGAAGCTAACGTGACAAGAGTTGCTGCCTAGGGACTGAGAGGCAACATTTGTGCTTGGATCTTGGCCTAAATAAGAAAGTGACAAGCCAAAGTCCTTGCGCTTTCCAGTTTGGATTCTAGTCTGATAATCTACTGCATCCTTCAGCCAACTGTCTGCTCAAAGCTGGAATCAGACCAGAAGGAAGCCTGAGTACATTATAGAGAGGATGTAACACTAGAAGATTTCCATTCTTGTCCAAGTGCCTATATAAATCCTGGCAGCAGACTGAACCTCATTTTCTTTTTCTACCAAATGTTGCCAGCGACCTTTCCCTTTACCCACTCTTCGTACATGGGAAGCCCATCCAGAGCCTTAGAAGGAAGATGCCACGTATACCAACTTATTGTTTACACAGCATTAAGAGAGAAACTCGAAAGTTCCCATCATCAGGGCTGAAATAGACCTGAAATTGAACCGGTTTTATGGAGTACCATGAAGCGTCAGACACTGTGTCCTCCCTGTTTTATCGCTCACTGGTCTGCCCACATGGCAGTTCAACGTAGTGATTAAAGCATGGTGTTTAGAATGAGGCAGACCTTAGCTGGACACTGCCACCTCTTACATCAAGCAAATCAGTTCACCTCTCTGAGCCCCAGCTTCCTGTGTAAATGGAAGTGGTTGATCCATTTCACAAGGTTGTTGTAAGGATTAAATGAGATAGAGGTGCTATTATTCTTAGGCTTGTGTGGTCATCATCTTTGGGCTTCCGAGGCAGCTCAGTGGATAAAGAATCTGCCTGCCAATGCACGAGATGTGTGTTCAATCCCTGGGTCAGGAAGATCCCCTGGAGGAGGAAATGGCATCTCACTCCGGTATTCTTGCCTGGAGAATCCAGTGAACAGAGGAGCAGTCCATGGGGTTGCACAGTGTTGGGCACAGCTGAGCAGCTAGGCATGCACGGTCAGCATCTTTACGTTACAGAAGAAGAAACTAAGGCTTTAAGAAGGTGATTTGCTCATGGTCACATGAATAATAATTAGGGGACCTAGAAAAATGTGTCTTCTGTCCACTAATTCTAGTGAAAAAGCTGAATCTAACTGTTTCCTTAAAGAAATTGCATAGAAAGAAGAGTCTTTAAATACCTATTTAATCTCCTTTGCTCTCCTTTTCTTTTCAAGGAGATCTTCCCTTATTTCAATGCCTTAGTGAAGTCTCCTTAATTTAAGGCTGCACTGAGGAAGAGCTTCCCCTCAAGGTGGGCAGACCCTCAGATAGCTGGACTGCAGCAGAGGAGCGTGTCTCGGGGACTCTGTGGCGGTCCTCTTTCACCTCCTCAGTTTCCCCCTGAAGACCCAGGAAAAGGCACCTCCTTCTCAAAGCCTCTGCAGACTGCCTGGCCACCATTCCCTGGGCTCTGATAGAGCCCGTCTCCTTACCACTGTCTGATCACTGATTCCACTAGATGGATTTCCCCACTCCCACACTGGACTGTGACCACTCACCCCCGCCCAAAGGGCAGGGACTGGATTTGAGTTCCCCCTACATCTCAGTGCCCGTGGCCAGATGTGGTTCATTCCTCAGGAGGGAAGGGAGCCTTTTGAGACCCCAGCATCACCAGGCTGCTTCCTGGGGCTCCAAGGTACAAGTGTGTGATGACATTTAAAAGGAACTTGGGTTTGGGGTTAGCATCTTTAGATTTGAGATTTCATCATCTTTAGGTACTTGAGATTTTCCCTCCTCCCTGCCCCCATCAACATGCTCAGACACTCAGTCGTGTCTGATTCTTCACCACCTCATGGACTGTAGCCAGCCAGGCTCCTATGTTCATTGGATTTCCCAGGCAAGAATCCTAGAGTGGATTGCCATGCCCTCCTCCAGGGAATCTTCCTGACCTAGGGATCGAACCCACATCTCATGTCTCCTGCACTGGCAGGCAGGTTCTTTACCACTGGCGTCACCAACTCCCATCAGTATTACTCAATTAAAAAAACAACTGCAGACGGTGAATGACTGCTTATACTGGTGTGTTTCCATCTCATCTTCTTGGTGCGTATTCTTAGCGGGCCAATCCCCCCTCCCATGTACGCTCTGTGCCAGCCCTGGATACTCCCTTGGGGTTCTCCTTGGCTTCTGGAGGGTTTGCCTTCTTCAGTTGCAAATGACTAATCTCTCCAATTTCTATGATGTGACTTAAGTACCAAGGCTTTAAGCCTATTTTATTATACCACAACAGCAATCCTCAAAAGCAGGAGAAAAAAAAAATGTGATCCTGCAAATAAACTCTTATTTACAAATGGTAATGACTTGTGATGTTCGAGGTAGATATTTTAGGTTGAATTACTGCTGAAAGCCGGTTACGTGTCTGCCTCTGGTAGGGGGAAACGTGTTTCCTGTAAGGAATTTTCTGTATGGGTGAGAATTTTTTCAAGTAGATATTGGATAATAGCTCCCTGCTTGCTGCACACTAACAGAATTTAAATGAAACAGACACGGTATCCCCGAGGCCAGAATACCTGTGTCTCCGCCTCTTGCTGTCTGGTTGCCTTGATCTGGTTGGCAGTGTGTTGTAGGGGAAAGGCAGGATGTTTGGGGCCCAGCGTGTCCTTAAGCAAGCCCTCCTCTGAGATCCATTTCCCTATCTGTAAAACTCAGTGGGAATCCCTTCCCTGTGGAGCTGTTTTAAGGATTAAATGAAATTGTGTGCATGAAATGCATGTGGTAGAGCGCAGTGCCCAGTGCGAGTCCTGGCCACTTGCTGTGCCTGTGTCCCCAGACACCCCAGCTAGTCTTTGCTGGGGCGTGGTGGCCTTTTGCCTCCCTGTCATTCCTCTTCTCCCTCTAGATTCTTAGACTTCCCGTGGGCCCCTTTGGGCAACAGCCAGCACCGAGGGTGAGTGATCTCTAGGACACAACACAGTGCTGATCTAAACTGGAAACAAGCGTGTGCCCTGTCCACACCGACTTCAGCAGTGAGTGTCTGCCTTGTGCTCTTTGGACTCAGAAATTCCACATAAATTGCATTTTCACTTCCCCCCTCTTTGTTGAAAGTCCCCCCCCCTTTCATTTTATCATTAGGTAGTAATTAGTATTCAAAGGAAATTGGTCTTAATATATTAAAATTGGTTAAGTGCATTTAGACCTGTACCACAGCCAATGTCTTATTGGAAAATGTAATTGGGGACTCTGTGTATGTAATTAATTGAATTACAATTAAGAACTTTCATTAAGCGATACACTGGTACATTAGAGCAGTGTAGAAACATGTTTGGCAAGCCACACAGCCCGTATGGGCTCTAAGTGAGGGCACAGAGATTTGCGTCCCTCTGGTGGGCTCCTGGCCCTGGAAGCGGCCCTGCAGCCCCTGCCTGATGGTCGAGTGGTGCAGCAGGTGACATTTCTGCAGTGCCTCCCCTGATGGGAGGTGGGGTTCTTCCAGCCTACATGCCCTCATTCTGACTCTGGAGTCAGAGATGCCTCAGTGTTGATCAGTTGTTACAGTTCTTAAGATATATTGTCATGTAAATTGTCCAAAATGCCCAGGCTCTTTAGAAGACTCCATTACTTTTCCTGTGTTTTGAGCAGGGACAGACACAATAGAAGAGGAAGTGAGGGGAATCCGGTCAACAGCCTAACTTCCAGGCAGACCTGTAATGAGCGAGTGATTCAGACCTGTGCATGGTCGTGACTGATCCTGTATAGGCCTCACTCTGGACATGTATTTGCTCATTCATCCTCCAAACATGGAAGGCCCTATATATTAAAATGGTTAAGTGCATTTAGACCTGTACCACAGCCAATGTCTTATTGGAAAATGTAATTGGGGACTCTGTGTATGTAATTAATTGAATTACAATTAAGAACTTTCATTAAGCGATACACTGGTACATTAGAGCAGTGTAGAAACATGTTTGGCGAGCCACACAGCCCGTATGGGCTCTGAGTGAGGGCACAGAGATTTGCGTCCCTCTGGTGGGCTCCTGGCCCTGGAAGCGGCCCTGCAGCCCCTGCCTGATGGTCGAGTGGTGCAGCAGGTGACATTTCTGCAGTGCCTCCCCTGATGGGAGGTGGGGTTCTTCCAGCCTGCATGCCCTCATTCTGACTCTGGAGTCAGAGATGCCTCAGTGTTGATCAGTTGTTACAGTTCTTAAGATATTTTGTCATGTAAATTGTCCAAAATGCCCAGGCTCTTTAGAAGACTCCATTACTTTTCCTGTGTTTTGAGCAGGGACAGACACAATAGAAGAGGAAGTGAGGGGAATCCGGTCAACAGCCTAACTTCCAGGCAGACCTGTAATGAGCGAGTGATTCAGACCTGTGCATGGTCGTGACTGATCCTGTATAGGCCTCACTCTGGACATGTATTTGCTCATTCATCCTCCAAACATGGAAGGCCCCTCTTCGGGGCCAGTCACTGTCCTGGGACAGTAGAGAGGATACACAACCCCCACATCATGGAGTTTACAGATACTCTGAGTGCTGTGAGCGGGGTAAGAGTATATAGGAGGGCTCTGGAGCTGGTGAGAGTAGGCCAGAAAGCTTCCTGGAGGAAGAATGAAAATGAGCCATTCAGCTCATGAGCATGAAGAATGTTCCAGAAGCCAAGGGACTACTTGTCCAAAAGTCTTGAGGAAGAGCTTGGCGTGCTTGAGATAGTGCATTTGAATGGAGTGGAATGAAATGAGCAGGGGAGAGTGTGCTGAAAGATGAGACTGGGGACCAGACAGGAGCTTGGACACAGAGCTTAAACCTCCCCCGCCCACCCCACCCGCTGTCTCCAGATCCACTCTTTTTAGGAATTCTACAAACCTGAAATCGTTTCCTTCTGATCACCTCATAAAACAAGATTATCCTGATTTATTGAGGGTCTGAAATCTCCCTGTGGAAAGGCTCTGACTCCAAGAGCTTAATCAATTAGGCAGTGACAACATGGATCCCTACCTGGTTGCACAGCAAATTCAGTGAAGGCTATATCCTACTGCATGATCCTGGAGGCTTTGAAGAGATTACTGCACGGGGCGTGGGAGTGCACATGTGTGTGTTTCAGTATATCACCTATTGATTATTTTTTAGAGACCAGCAAAAATGACTGGTAGCCAAAGGGAAGTGTTTAATAGGAGAGAAGTTTGGGGCTTATGAGTCTTTGGGGACTTAATAGGACTTTGGAGAAAAAAATGTGATGGATATAGAGTGCTAAAGGAGAGTTTTTCTCCATGACTCACTCGCGTATTAGCTTTGAGTCTTACCAGTGGAGAGAGAGTTAAGTTTTATCCCTGATTGTTCTGGCAAGGCCAGGCATGGTTGTATTCTCCTTAGATACTGTTATGGCCCATGAACTTGTACATTCCCAGTCCACCTAAGGAACATTTTTTACCCAAGGGGTTATGTGGTGATTTCGGGCACATTTTTGCAGTTAGGCCTGGGTTCCTGTCCCAGCTCCAGCCAGTGTTAGTTGTATGACTCTGTTAGCAGGATGACTTTCTGAGCCTTGTTTTTCTCACTTGGGCAAGGAGGAGACTATTAGCCAGCTTAAAGGAGCATTGAGAAAGTGAAGTGAGATAATGTAAGTGCCAAGCGTAGTGTCTGCCATGTAGTAAGCGCTCAGTAAATGTTCGTTGCCACTGGAGTTGTTGCTGAGGCAGGGTCCCTGTCTCGTAAGGCGTCTGAATGGAAAAGTAGGATTGGTGTGTCAGGTTCTAGTAACCGAGGTAAAACACAAGGGATGGTGTACAACTCAGCTACTGTTATGGTTAATGTGTGACATCACCTCATTCAAGCCACCAACAGCATTTATTGAGTATCTACTCTGTGCTCTATAGGATGGAATGTTCTTGCCCTCAAGGAGCCCATAGTCCAGAAAGGGAGTCCAGATACTTATCATGTAAGACGCTTATCATGAAAGCCTTCAGCAAAGGGTGACAGGATTTCAGGGAAAAGAGCAGGAAGAGACTCCATGTGGATTAGACCTGTAAGTGTATAAATTTTAGAGTGGAAAGGACATTCTGGCCAGATAGTGTAACTGGAACAAAATCCAGTTTGGCTGAAGCCGGCATTGTTCTATCTGGGGAGTAGCAATAAGGCTACGAGATAGAATAGGGGCGGAAGGTAGTTTGTTTACTCTTCCGTCATTTGCACAACAGTATTTTACTGCATGTCAGGTCCTGAGATGATAGTGCCTCTCTCTGAAGACTTGTCGCCCCCACCCACACCATTTTATTTTGCACAACTCACCTTCATAGCCTCTTTGCACCAGCCAAGTGCAAACCCTGCTGCCATCCTCCTGTGTCCCCAAAGCACTAGCACGGCTTCTGGCACATGGTTGGTGCTGGGTGGCTGGGAGGAGGGGCCACCAGGCCATCCTGCTACAGAGAGTGTACAGATGAACTACTCTGCTGCTTGGTCACTCGATCGTGTCCCGCTGTCTGCTGCCCCACAGACTGTAGCCCACCAGACACTTCTGTCCAAGGAATTCTCCAGGCAGGAATACTGGAGTGGGTTGCCATTCCCTTCTCCAGGGGATCTTCCTAACCCAGGGATTGAACCCAGGGCTCCCACGTCCCTTTTGTTGCCCATCATGGTTGTCCAGATGATGTCCAGGGACAATGAAGATGTGGTGTGAGAATGAATACAGGCAGACAGGTTCCTTACCATCTGAGCCACCAGGGAAGCCCACAGATAAGGACGTAGCAAAGGCCACTGAACTTCAGTTGAGCCCTAAAGTTGGCGTGGATCTTTTTGGAGGTGAAAGGTAGAAGTTGCTTTAACTTCTAACTAGATGAGGCCTTTTAGACTTGACCTGAGACTCATTGAATCATAAAATGAAGTTTGATGTGCCATGTAGTTTATGTCCAGGAACATAAGGCATCTGCTGGAGGCGTACATCAGGTTCATCTGAGCTTTAATTTAATCATTAGTGCTCATTTGTCTGAAAGAAAGTTATGTGTGTACTGCCTCTAACTGTCTCCCTCAGCTCCAGTGAAATCATGTAGTATATGAAAACGCTTCTTAAACAGTATTGGTTGTAATTAGCCTTGATCTGACACCTGGCAGGAAGCCTGTTCCTCTGACAGTGTGTGTACAGGCTTTCTGTTTGCGGTTGTTGTCAGGGCTGTAACACAGGTATGGAGCTGTACTCGCACTTTTGTCGCCCATCATGGTTGTCCAGGTGGGTGTCCAGGGACAATGAAGACGTGGTGTGAGAACAAATACAGGCAGCAGTTCCCAAACTTTTTGGTCTCAGGACCTCTTTATACGCTTAAAAATTATTGAGACCCCCAAAAAGTTCTTGTTTATTGGGTTATATCTCTTTATGAGGAATTAAAAACTGAAAGATTTTAAATTATTTATGAATTCATTAAAAACAATGGTAAATCCATTATGTGTTAACATAAGAAACATGTTTATTAAAATTTTTTTAATAAAAATATTTTTTTATAAAAATGTAATGACAAGAACAGCACTGTTTTATTTTGGCTTGGTGGGTTTTTTTTTTCCTTTCTCTGAAAAGCATTTATTTTTGTACCATCAGGAAGATAAGTTATTGACTAATCTTCTGAACCAATGGGCAGCTGTTTTCTGTTTTTGCAAATTGCTGTGTTTGGCTTGGAAGACACCAGGATTTTCATACCTGCTTCTGCATTCAGTCTGCTACAACACATTATTTTGGTTGAAATAGTCACAGAAAATTTAGCTGACATAGATCCGTTGTTGGAAAAGAGGGGAGTATTTCAATAGCCTTTTCAATAAGGGTGCATATGAATTTTTATTACTCTACCAAAACTCAAGTGGTAGTTACTTAAAGGTTGGTTGCAATGTGGAATCAGAAGGTTATCAATGAACTTCTTATTACTTTGTGCACTTGCAAGATAATAGATGTAAAAGGGCAAATCATGTCTTACTGTCATTATTATGAAAATAGTATTGAGGTTATAGACCCACCTCTCCCCCCCCACCCCCCGCGACTTCCGTCACCACGCCTAGGGCCCTGAGCTGACTTAGAGGTGACAGTTACCCACCCTTAGTCCCTGTCCTTGCTACTGCTTGTAGGAGCGTGGTGACCTGGGAAGAAGGGGCAGAGGTCTTGATAGATCTGTCCCAGCTCTGTCTCTTCCCAACAGTGGAACCTTGGGCAAGCTTCTGGCCCACTCTGGACCCTCAGTGCCAGAGCTCGGTTTGACTCTGTGCCTCTGAACGCAGTGTTCCGGGCTCTTTGCGGTGATGCCAAGCCCCGAGGCCACACCTTAGCCCTCGCGCTCTCGCCCCCTCACCCCCTCGCTCTTCCTTCACCTTCCCCTCTCCCCTTCCTTTTGCCCCTTCTTCCCGGGCCTGGTTTTGCCTTTAAGACAAGTGCTGCTCCTTGCTTCCTCTTTCCTGGTTCCTTACCTCGGCTCCTTCCTCTCTCAGATTTTCGGCTTGTCCCTCGGTGCTTTCTGTATCCTGAAAGTGCTCTGTCATCCTTCCAGAGCCTGTTGTCAGTCCATTTGAGCTCTGGTGCTCAAGTCACTTTTAGGCCCCACCCCAAAATTTGATCTATCACAGTACATCTTTGAGTTATTGCAGCCTGAGCGTTTTGACACAATACATTATGGTAATCCATGGCACATAGAGACATGAACACTCCCGACTTTGACAAAATGCATTGTGAAGTCTTTGAAGGCACCATTACAATTTATCTTGTCATTCACGAGGAGACCCAGTTCAGCATTAATGTAGATGAACACAGTGTGGCTTTTGTTTCATTTAATTGCTTGTGACCTTTTTAATTGCTAACTTAACAAAATACCAAAGGGTTATATTTCAGTTAAATTAACAGTTTGGGGAGTGGTTTTTTAATGTTTATTTTTAACATATTTGGTTTCTATTTTTTTTTTACTTCGAGTAGATAAAAATGTCTTCTCTTAACAGAAGTGGTTTGGGATGGGAAGCTGATCGCACAGTAGCATCTTTTAATGTGCACATGGTGCCGTGCCAGACATCTTTCATGTGTGGTTGGACTCACGCCTTTCCAGAAGGATCCAGACAGTAAAGGTGTACATGCAAAGTCAGAACTTGTCTGGTTTAAAAAAGAGAAAAAGCCAAAGCTGCTCTTGGGTCGCAGTCTGCTTCAGAAGTGTGCCTTCAGAGGATGCGTCTGTCACGTGCATCACTGGGGACTTCTCGCTGCCTTGGCGTGTTTTCTTGGTACTCTGTAGTGAGTTTGTAAGCTCCTGAAGATGAGGAACCCTGCCTTCTCCTCAAAAGTGTCCCTTCCCAGTCCAGCATGCTGCGGGCACGGGGACAGTAGTTAGAAGTTGCATGGCTGACTGATCTGTACACGCACACATGCCCCCTCCAAGCACAGGCACTCCTGGGCCTACTTTGAGAAGTGGCACCAGAGTTCCAAGACCAGAGGCTGTTCTCATTCAGCAGATAAACCTGCTTTAGGGTGAGTGGCACGTGTCAGAGGCGAGTGCAGGACTGTTCCTTCCTTCTCCACTTCTCCAGTGCAGTTACCCTTCTGATCATGAAAGAAAACATGCTCCTTGTCAGCCAGGCAGGCTCAGAACTCATCCAGGTATCAAGAGGACTTAAACCCCCAAATGGGATATGCGTTTACACTGTCAGAGAGTAGAAGGTCAATGCGAGAAGCATTAGTGCGTTGAGCCAGCTCCAGCTATCTGTGTCTTGAACAAAATTAATACGAGGAAATTGACAAGCCCTGCTGGTTATTCCATAGCTTTAAGACCTCTACTAAAATCCTATCATCTCATCTGCCCATTATTAACATTTCAGCAAAATATAAAGTTTTCATTAATCTCCCACAGCAAATTTAGGAGTGAAAACTGGCACTTGTTTGAGCTTTTAGGACTACATTAGCTGGTGTATTAAACAAAATGTGTCATTCTTCAGTAGCTTCTGCAAGAAGCTAAATCAATTTCCAGCCATATTTATGCACCACTTTATCTAAAAGCATCTGAATTATCATTTACAGCTAAGATGCTTTATTAGCAGCTGGCATTGAAATTGCTCAGTAAAAAATTATATGTCACATTATAGTAATTTTTAAATTGGTTTTAATCCAACATCATAAAATGTAAAACTCTTAAGTATGGTTTTTTTTTAAAAAATAATTGGCATTTTAGTATAAATGGACTGTTACCTCTTTCCAAATCAAATACCTGCAATATTTAGAAAATACTAATTAGTAAAGAAAACAGAAGTTCTTGAGCTAGATTGTATCTAATAATGGCATTTTTCTCAGAAAAGATGGCTTTCAGTGATTTAAAACATGAAAAGATTTTAGTATTTCTCCAAAATTCTCAATTTAGAAGGTTCTAAAATAGAAATAAACGCATCTTGGCAGTTCTGTTTTAGTAAAAGGTATATTTAGAGAAAGTGAATAACTATTCAATACCTTAATTTCTCCTCTTGGCTCAGAATGTGGATATTACTAGGGAAATCGTATGATCGCAGCATCTCTATCCGAAATCACAAATGTTCCAGAAAAAGGGGGCAGGGCAAAGGCTGAATGCCACTGCGCCCGCCCTAGCAATGTGACGTTGGCTAAGTCACGAAACCTCTCCGATTCTGAGGATGTAGTGCTTGCTATTCATCCAGTAGATTACTGTTGAGCTCTTGCTTTATTCTGTACGTGGTAGCACTAGCAGGGTCTGGGCAATGGTGTTTAATAAAGCAATCACTCTGTCTCTGCTCTTGGGGTTACAGTCTAATGGCAGAGACGGGCGATTACTATCTGTGATAAATAACCTGAAGGGTAATGCAGGGTGCAGTGACAGGAGGAGCTGAGCTGGACTCAGGGTTCCTGGGAGTGTCGCTTGAGCTGAGCTTATCAGAGGGATGGGGAGGAGGCCTGGAGGAACAGGCCAGAAGGGAGCCGAAAGGGGAGGAGGGTGACTGGGCAGAGAGGGCCAAATGTGGACCATGTCCCAGGCATCTAGTGACTGGTGAGGCTTAAAGGTGAGGCTGCAGCCTTTCTGAGGGGAGCACGTCATTGTAGGTGCTAGGATGGTCTAGGCTGGGAAGAGTTGTGTTTGAAAATAGAAATCTAGTTCCTAATAAATCAGTTCAATGTGAAGGCATCAGAAGCCAGCTTTACTTAAAAGCCTACCCTGTAAGCAATAACTGTGGGAAGGAAAGTGTGTAATTAGCAGGCATAATAGAATTTTCCAGTTTTATGCCCAAACCTAGAGTTTTACATTCCTCCAACCCTGTACCAAGGAGTTCTCTCACAGTTTCCCTGTGGACCCAGCTCTGGGTTCTCATCCCAAGGCGTTGGGCACCCCACTCTGGTTGGCCTTTTCTAGACAGGTGCGTCCTCCCCCCAGCAGCTGCGCATTCAGAGGACCACATTCCAGACTTGGGAGTGGGGGGGAGGGGGTGACAAGAGTTCCAAAGCCTTGGCTTCTTCATTTGTATGATATGAAAATTCTAGGAGCTACCTGCCAGGTTATTTGAGACTTGAATGCACGTGTGAAGTGCTTGGCACCATACCTGATGCATGAGTACTCCCATGTACTATTAATAGCTATCATCATTATTGTTGATTTATTTATTTAGCAAAACTTAATGAGAGCATGCCAGTTGTCTGTCCTGCTTGCAGGAGAAGATGAAGAGATGAATAAGAAACGTCACTGATCCTCACAAAGCTCCAAATTTAAGAGCAACCACTCAACAATTCTAGCGCAAGGCTGAATGTGATCCCCTGTGACAAGAGAATAAAAATAACCATGGCTGCTATTTATTACGTGTATTGTATGTTAGATTCTTTCAGTGCATTTTGATATTCTATGGATGGCGGATTCTAAGGTTCAGAGAAATAGTGACATATCCAACATTATTCTTGGAGACAGAGCCAGAAGAAGTTGACCCCAGGTCTTCCTGGCTCCAGTGTCCAGTATAAACCAGCTGCTGTGGAATTCAGGGAGAGCTGGAGTCTGACTAGCCTGGGCAGAGTTTTGACAGAAGGGATGTTCTAGGCCAAGGTTACCACATGAGCAAAGGCCCAGAAGTCGAGAAACCTGAACCTGTACACAGTCTGAGTCTGAGAATTGCTCAGAGAAGGTGTGTGTGAAAAGTGACAAGTGCGAAGTCTTTGTTTCAGTAAGACTGGACAGCCTGATTGCTTGACTGAAAAGAGTGTGCTTCATTCAGGAGGCCTTGGGAAGCCAGGGAGGATTTCTGAGCTCCAGTGTTCTTATTTGTCCCCAGTATCTGAGCATTTGGTGTGCACAAAGCTCTGACTAGACGTTTGATGAGTGAATAACTGATCAAAGCTTTAGAAAGGCAAACTGGAAAGTCCTGTAGGAGCTGGATTGCTGAGGAGCCTGGTGGCCAGGAGGCCCTGAGGAGCCTGCCGCGGCCTCTGCGTGTAAGCAGGCTCATAGCTGAACCAGTGGAAGCTGTGGGCCACGGGACCCAGAGCTGATAGACAGACAGTTTGAGAATCTTGGAAAGGACAAGGATTCTTCAAGGAGCATGGATTACTCTTATGATCAGGAAAATTGTTAGAAAAAGATTCAAGAATCTGAGTAACCATGTTTTTTAACTTTGACTTACTCTTGTGGAGACAGAGCTTCTGGTGAGCAGGGGTTTTTCTGCCCTCTTTATGGTGCTGCTGTAGAACAAGTCAGTGTTTGTGGAATTAATTGTTGAGTGATTAATATGTTGCTGTTCTCTGTTTACTGGAATGGCATTATTAAGTCATCGCTCAGCCTTTTCTTTTCCAAATTAAATAGCCCATATTATTTTAATTTATCCCAAAGCATTTTAAAGCAGACATCATTTGCCAAGCCTCATGTATCTTTATGTGTTAAACTGCTTTTTCCTCCCCAGGTTCAAGGGCAGACGGGGTTTTCGAGGAGGATTCACAGATTGACATAGCTACAGTACAGGATATGTTGAGCAGCCACCACTACAAGTCATTCAAAGTCAGCATGATCCACAGACTCCGCTTCACAACCGACGTCCAGTTAGGTAAGTGCGTGGACAGATGCCGGACTTTCTGTAAGTGGTCAGAGTCGAAATGGGGAGAGGAACCGCCTGCCGCTTTGCGTGGCCTGAGCGACGAGCAGTGGTTTGTTTTCAGAGCACATGTTGAAACAATGAAATTTAAAGGCACTCCTTTTTGCCACCTGAGCGTCTGTCTTATCTTCTTTTTTATGAAGCAGAAGATTAGAAATAGAACTAACTTGAGACTCTTTTCAAACTGATTGACTTCGGTGGAGTTCCATAATTTCCATTCTGTAATTTTCTCACATCCTCTCCTTGGAACTGCTTTGTAACATCGCCACTTGTCTGTTCTCATTCCATGAATTCATTGTTATTCATTCATGCCTTTATTCAGGAGGCTTTTTTTTTTTAATGATCTCAAAAGCTATATTTGGATCCTCACCAGATAATCTGGAACTAAAATTCAGTTAATATGTGGGGTTAATTTGTTTCCATGAAGCACTGAATTTCTGTTACGACTGAAGCCTAACAGGAGTAGAAAGAGGGCCGTGGTGGTCAGCATGATGTGAACACCACACCATCCTCCTCCTCATGACCGGTACCCAGAGGTGTCCTCACATCTGAGTGCTGCACATGGATTACTAACCTACCTAAAATGTAGGTGCTTTACTGTCTCCATCTGGCAGAGAAGGTATGAAATAGATGCAGTGCAGAGAGGTGACATCTCATGCCCACACTCACACAGCAGGTGGTTTCAGGGAAGAATCCTGGTCTGGCTAATGTAAGTGCCCCCGTTTCCTCACAGCGGACGACGGGAGGTGGGCAGTGGGTGCAGGTGCCAGGCTTTCTCAGTCAGGGAGCTGGCCTCTTCCCTGGCTCTGCTAGGACCTCAGCCACAGCACCCCTTCCTGGGCATCCTTGACTTCATGTGTAAAGGGAGAAAGTTTGAATTCTAACTCTAAGACTCATGAATGTTCTATTTCTCACAAAGGTTTCATATGTGTCTCAGAATAAAACCTTTTCTTACATGGGCATTAGTCCGGCTAATTTGAAATAAGTCTCAAAAATCTCTCAAATATCTCTTACCAGCTTGACTGATAGGAGCTTGAAGTAAGCTGACAGTAGCTTAGTAATTAAGAGATGAGCATTGGAATCACATCTGGTTTAAATTGTGACTCTGTCAGCAGCCAGCCATATTAGCCAATGTCTTATCTTTCTCAGCCTCAATTCTGTTCTGTTTAAATGGGAATATGAGTGTGCCAGCTTCTGGGGAACAAGTCAGATACTCCATCCAGCTTAGCCAAGGCCTGCCAGTTGGTAGACCCTCCTAAGTAAGATCTGTTAGTGGAGATGCAACATAGTGGAAGCTTGGAGGACAGACTCAAGAGTTAGGAGTCTTGGTTCAAACCCTGACTCATTCGTTAGCTGTGTCAACACAGGCAAGTGATACAAAGCTACTCTCCTCCTCTGTAAGATGAAGCTAATAGTTTCTGTCTCACAGATGGAGTAATTATGGGGACCAAATGTCTTATCACACATGGAGTACTTAGAAAGGCCCTGGCACATAGCAAGTGCTCAGTAAACATCAGCTTCTAAGATGATGGTGATTATGGCAGACTAAATAGAGAAATTAGCACCAGTATCTTAGAATCAGAGTACACAGAACCCATTTTTTTCCTGCTATCTTTATCCCTCCTCACAGAAAACCTCCAAAATGGTACAAAAGACTTATTTAATATTGATTGTTAAAACATAAAGTTCTTGAGTGTCTTTCTTCCTAAAGGTGCTTTTTCTGATATCTCTCATAGAAGTAAAAATAATGAGGCTGCTCAAAAACAAGCCAGAAAGGGGGTGAAAGTACATGCTGTACGGTTCCATCTATATAATAATGTTCAAAAATACACAAAGATAATCTGTAGACGTAATGACAGTGGTTATCCAGGGCTGAAGAGACTACAGGGACTGGGGAGGGAGCATCTGGGGTGCTGGTAAAGTTCTGTTTCTTGGTCCAGGTGCTGATTACATAATTTCTGTAGACTTGGTGGGAAAGTCATGTTTTATATAGTCTTAGGATTTATGCACTTCCTGTTTGTATATCCTCAGTTAAAAGTTTGCAGAGATAAAAGTGCTACTCACACATCATTCATGCTTGCCTGTAGTTCTTCCCAGTAACAGAAGGTCTGCTTTTTCTGAGTGGTTCTAACTTTAAGAAGCCCAGTAACTAGCCTGACTGCGTCGAGACAGAGGTCCAAGGTATAAGGCGGGGATTCTCCCAGGCGAGCATAATCAGCAAACCCATGCCTGCTCTTTCCCCGGGTGGAAAGCAGTGCCACGGAAAGATAACCGATAGTATGGATTTCTTTCCCAAAATTTTTTCTGAAGGGTAAAAGAAGCCAAACTTGAATTGATCAGATTCTGATGTGTATATTCATTCAAAGGGAAAAGTTCACAAAAGGATCTGTGCCAAGACACCCAACTCTGCAGGGAACAGTGGGTTTGAATCCCAGCTTTACCGCTTACCTGCAGCCTAAGCTTAGACAAGTTCCTTCCTCTTTCAGTCTTCATGTTTGTCATTTATGAAGTAGGAATTATAATGTTTACCTTTCAAGACTATGTATGAAAGTGGCCTACAGGAGTTTATCTTAGTGTTATCCTTGTCTTTAATATTTATTTTATTTATTGCTTTATTTATTTATTTATTTCTCTCCTGGTCCACCATCTTGAAAGTATTTAACCAGATCACTCAGATTAGGTAGTGGCTCTGTTGGCAAGGGGCCTTCCTGTGGCTCAGTGGGTAAAGAATCTGCCCACAATGAGGGAGACCTGGGTTCGATCCCTGGGTTGGGAAGATCCCCTGGAGAAGAGAAAGGCTACCCATTCCAGTAATCTGGCCTGGAGAATTCCATGGACTGTACCGTCCATGGGGTCACAAAGAGTTGGACACGACGGATTGACTTTCATTTTCGCTTTCTGTTGGCAAAGTCATGGTGTGGACTTGTCAAGTAGGCATGGATGATGCTGGTAACCCAAGTATCTCTCTGGAGCATTGGTTCTCAGAAGCAAGATGACTGGGAAGCTGGTTGCAGTCAGCTCTGGATGTTTCCAGTGATGCCCATAGCGCCCTCTGTTGGAGAGTCACAACTGAGGCACTCCTAAAATAGGTATCAGCATTTGTTTCCATTATGAATCTAAATTTAGTCTTTAGCATTATAAGCAAAAGCTTCATTAATTAATCTTAAGTACAATAATTTTGTGACAGTCGGATAACCATGCCAATGAGCACTATACCATGCAGCGAATAAGTCCACTTCCTATTCCCATGCAACATGAATTCAGATACACACTTCCTCCTCAGAAAGCAAATGGTAACACCCTCTCATTCTCACATCAACAACAAAAGCCTGCACGCAGCAGTCCGGAAATTCTTCTTTTCTGAAACAGAATCAACTGTTCAGGGCAGCACACACTCTTTATGAGCAGTCAAGTGAGCAGCTGGATTCTGAGATCAGTAAATAATTTATTTTATTTCAACTGACTAGCCAGGTGCTTCAGATCTTTCCTGACACTGATGGATGGATGGTCTCCTCCGCTCGTCCATCCTATGTCAGTCAGAGCAGAGATTTCACTTGCCCCTGTGGCAAGTTCTTCTAAGCGGTAAGTGTCTGTGTGCGGCAGTCACCCCCAGCGCTGCCGATCCCAGAGAAGACCAGCCGTGCGCTCTGAGTGAGTGGTGCCTGAGAACACGTTGCCGTGGCTCGGCATCCCTGGGCTCCACGGTGCCGTCACAGCGGCCTGCCTCCCGATCAAGGAGCAGGGACCGATGCTCCAGTTTTACCATCTGCCACTTGTTCTGCAAAAGCCAGGGAATACAAGACTCACATTTTGATCTGCAAGACCCAAGATTCAATCGACTTCCCAGCAGACTTTTATATGAATAAAAAACTTTATTGGAGGCCATTCATAAAATGTGGGGCAACAGTCTAATCTTTTTAAATAATATTAACAAGAAAAATTATAATTTTTAAAGTGAAGTGAAAGTCACTCAGTCACACCTGACTTTTGTGACCCCGTGGACTATACAGCCCATGGGATTCTCCAGGCCAGAATACTGGAGCGGGTAGCCTTTCCCTTCTCCAGGGGAATCTTCTCCACCCAGGGATCGAACCCAGGTCTCCTGCATTACAGGCAGATTCTTTACCAGCTGAGCCACAAGGGAAGCTCTCTAATTTTTAAAAGCAGATACCATTTATCAAATACTTGCTATATGTCAGGCATTCTGCTGGTCTTTCTTGCATGCATTGTCTCCTGTGATCATAGGACTTTATAAATAGTACTGATATTATCTCTCTTTTTTTATGTGAGAAAAGTGGGGTGTAGGGGAAATCCAGTAAGTAGTGAAGCTGAGATCAGAACCCAAGACTGTCTGAGGCTGAGGCCTCTGGTTAACCACAGGGTCATTCCTTGAAAGCAGATCCTCCTTGCACCAGTACTCTATTCCTGTAACAACGTATGGTATACAATGAACTTTCACCCCTTTACCCTATTTAACTGACACAGCACGTTGACAATGCTATTCCCATTTCATGACAGAAAACTGACATTTGGAGGAGTTAGTGAAATCCTGTGATGTATATAAAGCACTTAGTGCTTACTGGCACTTAGCTGTTACTTAGCAAGTACTGTCTTGCCCTCCCTGTCAGTCATCACTTACACAGTAGGATATCCATCCCAGGAGCAGAAGGGGACTGAAACTCAGTCGCATACACTCAGTCCAGTCCATCACGTGACAGACGCCTCGGTCATTAATAGTGTCCCTTCACCAGGGAAGTAATTACTTCTAGTTGGCCCATTCCAGACATTCTGTGCATCCTTCCCTCCTCCCTCCCGTAGCATCTGGAGGTCAGTCTCAGGGTAGCGTGTGTGCTGCCAGTTCCTCCTCCATTTGCACTGTTGACCAGTCACTGCACCTCCTCCCTCTGGGCACAGGCCTGACCCCAGAATCCTTTCCAACACAGCCCAGAAGCAGCACCCACCAATCAGTTGGTGTTGGTTCTTAGGCTGAAATCTGTTTGCCATCCTTGCTCTACCAGCCCAGAAAACTCACCAGACAAAGCCATCAGGCCTGACTGTCCCTATATTTCCCAAAAACATTTTGGATTTTTTTTCATCTTGTCTGCTTCCCTTCCGTGGTGGGCCTTTTAAAAGCACAGATGCCCTTTAAGTGTAGACCTTGCTTGAACTTATACCAAGTTGAGATTTTTTTTCCCGTTAACTTGAGCTCCTGTATGCCTGACCACAGGATCAGGCACTAAGATGTGCTGCTGCTGCTAAGTCGCTTCAGTCGTGTTCGACTCTGTGTGACCCCATAGACGGCAGCCCACCTGGCTCCCCGACCCTGGGATTCTCCAAGCAAGAACACTGGAGTGGGTTACCATTTCCTTCTCCAATGCATGAAAGTGAAAAGTGAAAGTAAAGTAGCTCAGTCGTGCCCAACTCCTAGCGAGCCCATGGACTGCAGCCCACCAGGCTCCTCCATCCATGGGATTTTCCAGACAAGAATACTGGAGTGGGTTGCTAAGACATGTTTGCTACCCAAACATCCCAAGGCTGGCAGGTTGAAGTAAGTTTAGGGAAATTGACTCTACAGCATCAAAAAGTAGACTTCCTTGATATCCCATTGGTTAAGACTCTGAGCCTCCACTGCAGAGAGCACAGGTTCCATCCCTGGTTGGGGAGTTAAGATCGTGTTTGTCACATGGTGTGGTCAAAAAATTAAAAAAAGAAAAGGATCAGATGGCAAATGCCAGCCATGATCTAAGAAGCCCATGGTATACTATCAATAAGGTCTTGTTAGCTGGCTTACAGAAACTGAATTAATTATGACACATCAGCCAAGGGGCTGCCAATAAACCCGTGTAAGAATCAAGACAGGGAAGGCCTGTCGTTTACATGGTCCCCTAAAGCAGCAGTTCCTACCATGACCGTGTATCAGAGTCACCAACTCCTGGGCTCGGCCCAGATCTGTTGGCTCAGAGTCTCCTCTTAATTGTGCGTTTTGGGAAATGCAGTCTCGCAGTATTCAAAGGACTTCGTGCCCCTTATCTCTTTGTCCAAGGCTTGTTTTCGCTGATTGGGCAGGTCAGCCTGGTTTTCCCAGCACAGGGTCTCAGGCTGAGAAGCGTTTTGATAGTCATGCCGCTTGTGCTAACTTGAGCCCTTCACCTTCTCAGCTGTCAGTGTTGACCATCTCCACATCACTAAAAGAATACAGTACTGGACAGATAATATACCGTGAGTTCCATCCATGAGATTATTGTGTAAGATTATAAAATAACCTCTACCAAAAGTTTCCATGGTTACGTCCATTCTCTCCATAAAACAGTCCATAGACATAGTCATAACACTTGTGGTCACAGTAGTTTGTTAACAGAAGTATCAAGTGCAGTAGCACATACCTTAGAGAAGCAAAGAGGGCTTCGTCTCAAACCAGCTCCAGTCAGGTTTGTAACGCCTGCCCGGAGCGCTCCGCTGAGGTAGCTCTCAAGCTGCATCTGACAGCAACGTCAGCTCGGTGATTGATTAAAAATGTCTGCCCTGGGCCTGAGCATGACAAGAGGCAGCGTGTTTGCCATCTGTTGTCGTTATTTAATCCATTGGTCAGTACCTACAAGCCAGCCCTCCAGAGAAGACCTTACCACAGTGTTACTTTTAATACATAGCATGCAAACCTAAGAAACACATCACAACACAGGACTGCCTGAGTGAAATCTGTATCTGTGGCCTGGGCTGATTACTCCTCAGGCTCACTCTCACACTGAAAGTAGTAACAGGGCATCCCTGTTACTTTCCGCTGGAGTACCTATGGCGTGTAGGTCAAGCAATGACACAATCCTGAAATGTGTGGTCTTAAGAAACGGCCTTATCTTCCTTCCATGTCTCCATCTCAGAATGAATATTAAGGAGAGAACCCTTCTCCATGTAGAGACACTAAAATGTTCATGGGGAAACATGCATTGTGCTTAGCTCCAAGATCCCTGGATCCACTGAGTCATTTGAGAATGCAAATTCTAACGTTCTAGGTACTCGTAACACTAAGCTAGTAACAAATTCTTGTATTAAGTGATGGTTCTCTTCCTATTGCGGCAACATTTTCTGAACCAAAAGTTGGAACAGAATTTAACAAATCCTAGTGAACCTGTGAAGTAGCAGGACAGACACTATCAAGACTTCCTCCAGAAAATGTCTCCACCACATTAGTGCTTAATGCAGTGATCAAGTCAAGGGAAAATCTCCTGACGGAAAATGTCAGAAACTCGAGGGACTTTTTCGAACTGTATGCTTTCCTTTCCACTCTCAGATCTTCTCTTTCGAGAATCCCTACTGGGTAATCCAGGATTACTAATGAAAATGTGCCAGGCTCCTCAGACTCCTAAGAGAGAATTAAGAACTGGAAAAAGTGGATAACCACTGAAAATTAATGGGAATCAGATAGGTGAAAGTTGACCAAGGTTCCATAGTCTTTTTACCACTTCCTCATCCTTGGCACTTGAGCTCCACCAGGTACTGAGCATAGGGAAGATCTGCTGTTTCCTCATTCTGCAGGTGATTAATTATAAACTCTCTTAAGAAACAACATTACCGCTTCCTCACATTTATGTTCACCTGAGGTATAGTTGCTAAGTCGCTTCAGTCATGTCTGACTCTTTGTGGCCCCATGGACTGTAGCCCACCAGGCTCCTCTGTCCATGGAATTCTCCAGGCAAGAACACTGGAGTGGGCTGCCATGCCCTCCTCCAGGGATCTTCCCACCCAGGGAATGAGCATTGGCAGGCAGGTTCTCTACCACTCACACCCCCTGGAAACCATGTATTTACCAGGAGAATATTTAGTTTGGGAAGCTAACTTCCCCAGTATAAAATCTTTGCAACTGCCTTCTCTAGAGCGAGAATTTCGCCAAGGATGGGTGTTACTGAGATTAAATAGTCCAAGGTCTTGTTTAGTAAACCCCTTGTGCTGAGCACCGTACTGAGTTCTGTACAGATATGGTCTCATTCATGGTTAGGCCACCTCTGAGTTTGCATTCCAAGGGTAATGGTCTAGTCAAGTATAGCAGATTTGTTCCCACGTCTCTAACTGATCATACATTGAAATTGGCCGCATTTAGCTCTGAATCCCAAGTGGTTTGGGGATGTTTATCCACATAACAGAACCAGTGATCCACTTGATCTCAAGAATGTAAAGTTCTACTGATCTCATTTTGGATCCCTGATAAATTGTTGGAGACTGCATTTTATACTGCAGTGCATTTGATCATTATAAAAGTGCATAGTGAGATACACTGGGTCTTTTTAAGCCCCAGCTTATTCGTTTGGGGATATGAATTATGTTGTAGTTCTGTCATTAATGAGTGACATCAGACAAGGCATATCCCAGCCCTGAGCTTCAGTTTCTTTGTATGGAGAATGAAAGTCCCAGACTGGGTGATCTCTCAGGTCTCATTAAGCCCAAACAGCCTGTGTATCTGATCCTGTGTGTAAATTCAGAAAAGTTTCAAAGGCTTCCCTGACTGCTCTGTGGATGCTATCGATTGCTATATAGATTTAGCAAAATCCACTCTGGCAAGGAGTTGTTCAGTGGCCCTCCCAAGGGGCTTTTCCAGGCTTTTGCAGGCTATAGGTAACCAGAAGACAAGAGGATTGCAGAACTGTGTAACAAGCGACTCTGGGATTTAACAGTGGTGGGGCTTTTGTAGTCTCAGACTCCAGTTGTAGGAAATTGATGAATGAACCACACCTCATGATGTCTGAGCAAATAAACAGTAACTCAGGATACACACTGAGGTGTGGAATGTTAAATGCCCTAATTTTTGCCGAACTGGTGTTTCAGCTTCTTGGAAGGGCATTTTAAGCGTGCCCTGAGGAGGGCTGTGCCTTCTAAGGGTCACACATGCCCCTCTGGGACAGGAGGAAACAGCTGAGGGGTCAGAACACGTGGACTCAGTTCCATAGGCCCGGGCTTCAGCCCCGCCGTCGCTGCTCACTAACATGAGTCACCCTGGGTAAGTATGTCATTTTTCCTTTCCACGGTCATTTTTAGTAGTAATTCTGATACCAGTTGAGCCCTTATAATGTCCCAGGCACTCTGCTCTTTTCTACATGCTTAGGCCATTCTACCTTCATGATGCCCTGGAAGTTGGTACTGTTTCCCCATTTTACAAGGGAGGAAGCTCAGGCTCACCAAGGGAGACTGCCACTTTGCCCAGGATAACAGCAGATCAAGATCTCCAGATTAATGACCTGGAGACCATGCAGGGCAGGGGTTCCCTAGCACCAGGGTTTCCCCAGCTTCAGGTGTGAAAATACTCTTCCTGATTTTGAACTGAACTCCTGGAGGTTGCCAGGAAGAAGTTTGCCCTCTTGGGGATAGGAAGCTATTGCCAGGATTCATGGCGTTAAGAGCATTGGTCTCTGCAATTGGACAGTCATTCTGGATCCTGGTGCTTCCCATGCTGGGGTATAGAGTGGCTCCCCAAGAGAATCACCCCCCACCCTCACCTCAGACTAGAGCCTGCCAGGTCCCTTGCTCATGTCCCTCCCATGACTCTCCAAGCTCGCACTCAGTGTCCTGACCATCATCTCTTGTTCTGTGTCACATCCCTTAGCCTAGTGCCTGACTCCGGATAACAGCAGTCATGAGAAGCCGTAGTAGGTGTCCCTGTGTACGTGAATTGCTCAGTCGTGCCCAACCCCGAGCTCAGTCGCTCTTTGCAACCCCAAGGACTGTAGCCCACCAGGTTCCTCTGACCATGGGATTCTCCAGGCAAGAATACTAGAGTGGGTAGCCATTCCCTTCTCCAGGGAGTCTTCCCGACCCAGGGATCAAACTGGTATCTTGTGCATTGCAAGCAGATTCTTTACCATCTGAGCCACTGGGAAGGCCACTAGCTATGGATTAAGCACTATTGCTAACACTTTTACGAGTCTTATTTCATTCAATCCTTATAACAAGCCCATGAGGTGGATTCTATTATTGCCAGTTTGGGGCAAGTTTCCCAAAATCACAGCATTTGAAAATAGGGAAGCTGATCCCCAAAGTCAGGATCAGGAATGTCTGACTCCAGAGTTACCTGTCCCTAACCTCTATGCCACTGCCTTGAAATACAAACTGGGCCTCTCCTGCCTTCCTGATAGAGATATGCTGAGCTTGTGATAAGTTACTGTACATGAAAGGACCCAGCTCAGAGGTTGTCCAGGGTAGGTGCCCAGTCTGTGTTAGCAGAAGTAACGCACAGGGCTAATTTCCTCTTAGGGAAATCTTTCAGTTAGCTAAAACAGACAGGTCTCCTGGCGATAACTCTAAGGTCTTGGACAAATAGTCTCCCCAGAGAGCTGTATATACGTTAGAGTTGCATTTTTGTTTATTTTGAGCTGTCTTGTTAAGGAAGGATTTATACGCTGGCGTTGATGTAGGACAGCAATCAGGCAGTGTTTTCTGCTTTGACAGTTGGTGTGATAGTTTGCTCCCAGTGAAGTTTGACTCACTGTATCTGGAAGCTGTCAGAAGTGGGAACATGAAAAGGTCATGACGGATGGCTTTGGATAAGTGGGTTGGGGAAGAGAGCTGGTAAAGGAGACAAATCGTCTCCCTTGTTTCCGAGAGAAGGAGCCAGCCCTGGCCACTTCGGGCCAGCCTGCATCCTCTCTTCCCCCTCACTGGCCGAGCCTGCTGGAGTAGAGACTCCCAGGCACCGTCGGTCAGAGTGGCACCCATGTTTGTAGCCCTGTGGGTACTGGAGGACTGCTCGGGGGAGTTCGTCTCCAATTTAGGATCACTTCTCATCATTACCGGTTACAGAATTTAACATACTCCTTTCCTCTCATGTTTTAAAAATTGGGTGGCTCAGACGGTAAAGCGTCTGTCTGCAATGCAGGAGACCCGGGTTCGATCTCTGGGTTGGGAAGATCCCCTGGAGAACGAAATGGGAGCCCACTCCAGTATTCTTGCCTGGAAAATCCCATGGACCGCGGAGCCTGGTAGGCTACCATCCATGGGGTCACAAAGAGTCGGACACGACTGAGCGACTTGACTTTCACTTTCTGAATTCTAAAGTAGAAACCAGCTCCCACCAAAAAAGTCAACTTTTAAAATGATGTTTGTTTTTATTTTGGTGAAATTTCCACTGGCCAGAGTTGACTTAACCAATGAAGCATATCCTTTTGACCTCTATAAATATTTTCCCTGTCCTTTTCACCTAGCATCATAAGAATTTTTCCAAAGCAGAGCTTTTTTTATACATAGTTTTTCATGGTAGCGTTGTATTCGGACACGGTTGTCTTAACTATTCCTTATTGTTGGCCATTTAAGTTAGAGAAATGTAAACTTAATAGAAAGCAGCTTTCCTTTCTTTTCTTGGGCATATATTTATCATTTGAATTGCCTGTTAATCATGCATAAACGACACTGCAAGGAGTGCCTCTGCGTTTCCTTCAGAAGAAAGTGAAATTGTTAGTCGCTCAGTTATGTCTGACTGACTCTGTGTGACCCCATGGACTGTAGCCCACCAGGCTCCTCTGTGCATGAGATTCTCCAGACAAGAATACTGGAGTGGGTTGGCATTTCCTGCTCCAGGGGATCTTCCCGACCCAGGAATTGAACCTGGATCTCCTGCAGTCTAGGCAGATTCTTTACCAGCGGAGCCACCAAGGAAGTCCTTTCCTTCAGAGACTTAACACAAAAAACTTTAGCCAAGGAAATCAGAACCATGCTCAGCAGTTGAACAGAATATTAATAGAACGTCATGCTTCAGTTTGCCACATATGAACAAAATTAAAGGTGTGCATTTATTGGCTGCTGCTGCTGCTAAGTGACTTCAGTCGTGTCTGACTCTGTGACCCCATAGACGGCAGCCCACCAGGCTCCCCCGTCCCTGGGATTCTCCAGGCAAGAACACTGGAGTGGGTTACCATTGCTTTCTCCGATTTAGTGGCACATTTGAATATTATTTGTTCCTTGGTGAAAATGGAGAGAGAAGACTAAAGTCTGGGTGAGGAGCAATGGGGTAAGTCCCACACTCGGGACCCAGATGGCTCTGGATATGAACACGGCTTTCCCACTTAAACACTCCCAAGCCTTAGACCAGCGCCTTCCCCTCTCCTAGCACACGTTATATTCAGCACCTCGCACAGTTCTGGGGAAATAATGTTGGGGCTGAGAGGACACGCTCTGGAACCAGGTTACCTGGCTTTCTTCCCATTCTGGCTCTGCCCCTTAGCATCTGTGTGAACTTGGGCAAGTTACGTCTCCTCCCCATGGTTTCGAGTTCCTAATCTATAAACTAGAGGGAAACACAGGAACCAACCTCATCCGGTGGTTGTGAGATTGGCATCAGTGCACACAAGGGGTTCCTACCCTTTCTGGCACAGAGTTGGTGCCAGTTAATGCCTCACCACCCTTTACCCCCCGACCTGGCCTGTAGCACCAGCCTCCAAACTGCCCTCCTCTCCACCAGGCTGCCTTGTCCTTCCAGTTCCAGGCCAGGGCCCGAGAGGTCTGTTTGCTTCAGTCTGAATTCCGCAGTGGAGGCTGGCTGTGCTCAGGAAAGTGGGCTCCGATGGTGCTGCCGCTTGTCCGGCAGGAGCAAGCAGGGTCCTGTGAGGCCGTGTGCCCCGCTTTAAGAAGCCAGAGACACACATCTCAAGGAAGGGGAGATTATTTAATGTAGAAAAGGATTTTTCCCATCAGGAGAGATTCCCCTACAGGCTTCTTTAAATAGTGACTCCTCTAGGCAGGCAAGGTTTTACAGATCATTAACTGCTTGACTGAAAGCCTGCAGGGCAGAGAAAGTTAAAACTAAAGTGTTGGGAGCCCCTGCCAATTACAGATCAATCCAAAATGAAGATAAAGTATCTCTAAAACTAGAAGTCACTGGGAAAATGTGATTTGATTCAGAAAAAATCTGATTTCCACGCAGCTGTTTTGAAATACACCGCTTGTTTCAGTGGTGTTCCACCTGCCTGCCTGTCTTGATCCTAATGCATTCAACTCCCACATCTTCATCCCCAAACCACAGACTTGGGGGTTCCCCTTGGTGAATGGTGACTGCACACTAACCCCAGGAAAGGGTGTGTTTGGGAAAGTGTTCTCGTGGTGGAACAGAGCTTAGGCTACTGATGCTAAGATACAGCCCATAATGGATGAACTCTACAGGAACAATTTGCAGATAAAAATAATAGAAGTTAAAGTGTACTTTACATGATAAAAGAAAGATGAAAGAGGACGAGAGTCTGTTACATCTGAGATGGTTACAGAAGTCCTGCTTTGTGAAGTAGGCTCTGTTGAAAAGATTGATGCAATGGGGAGTGACCTTGGCTTGGAGCAGGAGCTGGTGATGTATGTATGCGCATCCCTCTGCTAAATGGACCCAGATTTGTAGCACTAATATACATGGGAGCCCAGAACCAAACTCAGTACGGCAATAAATCAACAGCCACTTTGGGTGTCATTTCTGGTTTATATTCCACTATTGTTCTATCACTTTAATTCATGTCACTATCATCTTTTCATCTGGAACAGTTTTATATAATTTTCCAGTGGAGTTACCTGACAAATCCTATCAAATTAACAAGCTACATTAACAATATTGACTGACTACGGCTTCAGGAGTTGCAGGGCCGTAGAACAAAATTTTAAAACCGTGTCTCTCTGATGATGATCATCCCCCTCCCTTTCTGAGAAAGGAATGTGGGGCAGAGCTTATTCCACAGAAGAGATATGCACATTTATTTTGCTCTGCTCGTTTTGACTTTTATAAATGTCAAATAAGAAGCAGAGGAAGGTAGGGAGGGGAGAGCCACTTACAACCAACAATCATGGTGTAAGTACTTTTCTTCTTCCAGGGAACTATAGAAATGTCCAGATCTTTAACAATTAATGACCAAATTGGAGGGAAGAGTATGACTGGGAAGTCATAATCTATTTTAAGTGAAATGTAATAAAATCAGTCTCCTGATACATTCTCACCCTCCTGAAATCATCTAGACCTGAACGTCCAAAGTCAATTGGGCTGATGACATTATGCCTAATTGAAATATGGCATTCCTGAAAGATGCCTAATGACAAATTCCAGCATTTGATTAATTAAAAAATACCAGTTGTTCATCTTATCCTAAGACCACACAATAATGACTGGGGTTAGGCAACTGAACTGCAGGGTCTCCTTCAGATACGGCAGGTGATACTGTGCTATAGTCTGTCCAGCCTCCTGCCTTTGTCTGGCTGCTATCTGGGACTTCTTTATTCATAAAATAAAATGGAGATGAGTGGAGTGCGTAGCACAATTCATCACTAGGATTTTGTATTTCTGTTCTTTTTAAATTTTAAATATGGTCTGACTGGTCATTGTGGTCTCTAGGTTTTTGTTTTTTAATGTAGCTATTTCTTTTATCTGCCTTATCTTTTGGCCTACCAAAAGATAGGATCATGTTTTCTCACGTGATAGTTTAAAATACCTGAGCGTGATCCATAGGATGAAATATGTTAACTCTGGTTGTCTTTTCTGTTGCAGAATGTACATTTGGTGATTTTAACAGTTTCTTATATCTTCATTTTGCTTGTTCTCACTTTGACCCTGACCTTGAAACTGTGGCTTAAAAATTAATTACTTTTAAGATTCCTTCCGGGGCCCACTCTGGAAGGATATTGAAGGGTTTCGTTTCACTTCATGAACAGATTCCTCAATTTTCAGTAAAAGGGAAAAGAGAGCTACTAGACTAGATGTTATGTGTCAGGCTGGGCACCGTCTGCTCGGAGATCCCAGGAGAGCATTGCTGTGGTTTCCAAGGTGGTCCCAGGACACCCTGCCTCCCTGGCGTTGGCGTGGTTCTCCCAGCAGCTTTGCTCCCGGTCACTGCGCAGTGTGTTATGTCTCAGGGCTTTGAAAATGAAAGCTGAAGTCCCCAGTTAGCATTCTGGTTCCCTGTTAGAAAGCCTTTGTTGCATAAAGTGCACACCCAGGGCTGTCTCCCTTAGAGGAGGAGTAGTACCTCCACAGCCTGAAGCCTTGCGCTTGGAAGGTTTGACACGAAGCACCTTGTGGTCCTCCTGTGACTTCCTTTAAATATGCTGTGGACAGTTACTTAGTGTCAGAGAGTCCTTCAGTGGGAGAGAAACTTTTCCTGTGTTTAGTGTGGAAGATTTCTCCAGGTCAGAAGCTCTGCATTGGTAGCCTGACTGTTTAGGCATAGGTGATTTGACAGCTCTGTCTGCCCAACCCAGATCTTCTACAACAAAACGCAGCAGAGACCACTGATCAGAACTGTTTAAATGAACCTTACCTTACAGTATATTTCACTAATGATATGTAGGTAAGCTCTATATTATATCTTTTCCAAGAAGGGAGGCTTCATAATACCTTCGTATATGGATTTTGGCTGCTGCCCCGCTCCCCACCCCAACCCTGGCTCACCCACCCAGGAGGCCAGACAGGCGGCTTCTCCGTGCCGTTTGGAGTCTCCTTCATCTGTCTTAAGAAGCCCATGGCATTCCCCGAAGCCCTCGAGAGTTCATGCTCATTCAGTTTAGGATTTACAAAACAGGTCGGGTGATTCCACTGAAATCACTTACACCTCATACTTCTCGTGGCTTCTCTTCTGCCCTCCCCTCGGCCTTACAGGTATCTCTGGAGACAAAGTGGAGATAGACCCTGTCACGAGTCAGAAAGCCAGCACCAAGTTCTGGATTAAGCAGAAGCCCATCTCGATCGATTCTGACCTGCTCTGTGCCTGTGACCTTGCAGAAGAAAAAAGCCCCAGTGAGTAGTGCCTTTTATTTATGTCTCCTTTCTCTCTTCCCCCCGCTTCCCCTCTGTGTGCTGGGTGCCAGGAGAATATATTGCCACCGTGTCCTTTTTTCCTTGGGTCTCTTTAATTCATTACCAGGAATTTCTTTTAATCAAATGGGATTGTGTTGTGGTACCGAGAGCCTGGCACGGGCCCCTCTTCCGCTCAGTCTTGATGGCAGTAGAGGAGCTCACAGTGGCTCCTGACCTCAGTGCCCGCCCCCACTGCCACCCCTGATGGGGACTGGGGGCTGGGGGCAGCTTCCTGCCAGGAATCATTTCACTTTGTGCTCCCTTCCTCTGCCTGTTTGGGGGCTGGACCAGTCAGACCCGGACCTGCCTGCCTTCCTGGCCAGATCGAGGGGAGCTGGAGAATTTCCCGTGGCAGCTGAAGACTAGATTTAGATATCCATCATGCCAGAGGTGTCAACACCCTCCAGATTATTGGCAGCTGCATGACCTACCAGCTCCTAATTAAACCCCCGCCTGGTGCTGTGGAAGAGATCACTGCTGGGCTGGCACGCCTCTGGTTAAATTACCAAAGTTGATACAGTCCTAGTGTATATTGTAGCACATATATTTTTGTAGTTCAGTAATTGAGGATAGCCTTTAGATTAATCATTTTTAGTTCTCAGTCCCATGAAAAGACAGAAAGGACACAGATCACGCTGGTACTCCTCCATGGAAGAAAGGATCTGTTGTTTTGCTTGGGGAAGGCTATAAGACACTGGTTCTCGCCTTCAGTGCCTGTTTAGAATGTAGCCACCCAGCACACACCCCAGTAGGGTAGCTTCCAACTCAGTAACTTGGAGCACCCAATTTGTGTTAATCTCCTTGATTCCAGTGTCTGCTAAATTGGGAACAAATACAAGGAACAGTAAGAAATCTAAAGGCCAGCAAGTGTCTGTAATGTGGCTCCAGTTTTTGAGATGAAAGCGCTATACTGTGGCCTAAAGAGCAAAACCTGGGCCTGGATCCCACCTGGCCTCGTTTAAGTGGGGGTGTGTAATTGTTTTGTTGAATCCAGCCATACTACATGGTCTCCTCCTTTCAGCTCCATAGCCTACAGCTGAGCAAGAAGGAGGAACCTAGTGGTACAGGGAAAGGAGGAAGGCCATGCTCACCCCACACCGTCCCACCATCCTGTCGTCCCAGTGAGGCCTCGGGGGCCTGCAGAGACAGCATGGCTGCCAGAAGGAGTGGTGGGAAACCGCCTGCTGCTCTGGGGCCCTTGCCCAAAGACCGCCAGATTCCCTCCTCCTTTAGACAAACATCTTTTTCCTAACCCCTCTCCCTCGAGCTAGTCAGCCAATAAAGATGTCATCATTCTAGCATCTTTCTTCCCAAGAACTCAAGATGCTTTGAAAAGTAACATTTTATAAATGCGCCATGTCTCTGAGAAATGAGAGGCAGTCCACTTAATGTTACATAGGGGGATACGCTGGAGTGGAAAGGTTAGAGAAAGAGCTAGAAACAGGATTCAGATTTCCCTTATATTCCTACCAAGACACTGCGAGCCGGGCTGGGCTTCAGGCATCCGAAGGTAAAGGATGTAACACCCCCAGCCTCGTAGGGAATAAAGCAGAGATGGACAACCACACCCTCCTGTTGCCTCTCGAGGCCACTCAGCCAAGAAGTACTTCTCACACGTTTCTGAGGGTGAGCCCAAGTTCCAAAGTCTTAGGGATCCAGAGCAGACCTGGGCCCCTCCATTTCAGTATTGACAGCCCAGCAGGAGAGTCTTTTGTTGTATGCTCAGACCTACTGGATGGTTTTGTGTAAAATTTGCACGTGTAGGTCTTGTTAGAGGTTCCCCCTCTCACTCTAGAACTGTGACCCTTTGTGAGCAGAGAGGCACACTGCCTGCCCCAGTAAAACACTTCCTGAATCCTTGTCTCCATCACAGCATTTTCAAACCATGTCCCTTAAAACTCTAGGTTCTTGAGGGACTGCCAGGGCCTATGTGTGTGTCTGTGTGTTTGTGCATATATGTATGGGTGTGTGTGTGTGTGTGTGTGTGTGTGTGTGTAGGACAGAGTTGGGCATGAGGCTTCCCCTTCACCCAAAGGATTCTGCATTTAACTCCAACCAGTTTGTGGATTCTGCACTTGAAAAAGTCAATTGATAAAAAGGATTTTGCTGTTAAGTTGCAGGCTCACAAAGTGAAATTCAGACATTGACTATCTCAGGCTTGTGGCCCCTAATTTCCCGTCCTGAATTTGGACTGTAGTCTCTGTGAGCTACCAGCACACACGCCCACGTGGAATTTTGTGCTTCTGCTCTCCCCTCTGCCTGGAACACGCCTCCACCCTGACCCTTTCTCTCATTTATGGACACCTCCGTTTCCTCACACCCGGCCCCCCTCATTTGTCAAGATCCAGCTCCCAGTGTCAAGACTTTTTCTGTAATTCTGCCCCCTGGAGTTTGCACACACCCCTGGTAAAGCACCTCACATACACTGTGTGTGTTTGAGGTCTGACCCTCTCTTCTACCCCATCTCCATGCTGAACTCACAGACCAGAGACTGATTTCCGTAACCTTGTCCCCTAGCTCTGCACCTTCAGGGTTGTTCTCGATGAGTGTTTACTGTCGTGAAATAGAACTTAATGAGGCCACGGTTTAGAAACTAAAGTTAATTCAACGTCATTTATATTGTAAAATGCCCAAAGATGTATTCAATGAATCAGCTTGATGCTGTTACTGTTTTATGATTTCCAGTATCTTCATCAAATTAATTCATTGACTTAATCTAAAAAGTTCATCTTCAAAACCATCATCAGACCACAGAGTTAATCTATGGGGCTGCTGCTGCTTTTTTTTTAAAAGGATTAATGGTAACCCTTTTTTATCTTCTGTGTCTGTTGAACCTTAGAAAAAAAGTTATTTTAACAGCACTAAAGAAATGAAAGTCACTATATTTCATAAGTTTAGCCTGTGATTTTTATCAGCATAGTGATGTATGTTTGTAGCTGAGTTTACATCAAAAATTATTCTTGGGGCCTTCTTGAATGAATTATGGCAAAGAGAGAGAGTCTAGAAGTAGATAAGTTTTCTGATTTCTGCAATATATTTCCTTTTTCACGTTTTTATCTCTTACAACACAAGTGTCTTGGCGACGACTGGAACGTGTGACCAACTGGAATAATTTAGTTGTAAAAACAGAGCAGACATGTTATTAAACAGCCCCCTTCACAAAAAGGCAGTAAGTGTTTGGAGGATAATGAAGTTGTCCCCAGTCTTACTTGAGACATGTTTGTCAGAATTTTGAACAGAAAAGAAATGGTTTTTTAAAACCTTCAAATATGGCCAGTTTGCAGTGTTTATTGAGAAAGCTGCTGTCAAACCATTAATTTGGTCGTCATAAAGAACACAACTCAAGTTTAATTGATGCCGAATCCAAAATGTATGTGAATAGCTGACTTGGCAAAGGGACTGAGCATTAAGAGCGCCTGCGGTGAAACACATAATCACATACACTGCGGCGTCAGAAAGACCCAGAGTAATCACATACACTGCGGCGTCAGAAAGACCGGGCTCTGAAGCCGCGCTCCTCGAGTAGCCGTGCGATGGCTCTCTCCTTCCCTGGCTTCTCCCTCCTCAGCCATGTTCTCACAGGGGTGATTCACTGCTCTGTCCCTGGGAGTGTTTAAGACTTGGAACTTAATCACTAAATAGATACGTGCCTTAAAAAAAAATTGTACATGTAAATATGGACTCCTAACAAAAGTTAGTTGAGAGAAGCAGTATGTCCACAGCCCTGAGAAATTAAGAATAAATTCTGCCTTTCTGGATTTTAAAAAATGCTGTTTGCCACTATTATTATTCAAATCAGTGATGTCTAAGTCAGATTTTGCCACTCCTTAGGCTATCTTTTACTGTTTTGAAGGATGTCACTGACCTCTCAAAGATGAATTAATGTGAATTCATTTTAACTGAACAAGATTTGTATACAGCATATAGAAGAATGTTTCCAACAGAAAAAAACCACCGTTGAATTGTCTCAGAAATAATTCTTCATCCTTATAAGGTCTAGACATAGGCTTTAAATGTGGTGGGCGCTCTTTTTAAGTCCTGGTTTCAAATTCCAACAGTGAAACAAAAGCAAGGACCCTTTCTGTGAAATTAGCACCCATCAGGGACTCTAAAGCTGTATTTAAATAAAGTACCAGACTCAAGGATGCCACGTCTGGTTTTATCATAAGAAGGTTGTGCAGGTTTAGAGTCTTTAAAGGAAGCAGCCTATCATTAAGAAATCAGATTTAAACTTTAATAAAGTAGCTGTCGTCTTTATAGCTGAAAAGAACTGTGTATCTCAATTAAGTATAGATGATATAAAATCTTAAGGAAGCAACATAATAGAGGTAACCTGATTACGTTCTCTTGCAATAGTATAATTTAAAGGAAATCAGATTCTGTGGATGCTGGTTGTGTGTGAGGGGGATTGTTTGTTTGGTTTTTTGGGGGGCAGGGGGACCGGTGGTTCAAAACACTGTTTGATACAGGGCAGGAACTCTTTGAGATTGTGAGTTAACCAAACTGCAGGAGACTGTTAAGCCCTGGTGAATAGAAACTGCTAGATATTTGAGCTGAGATTCAGTTAAGGTTTTGAGTTAAATTTGCTGGGTTTATTGGTGACCTCCCACTTAAATGAATCTTTCTTTTCATAAGTACTTGACAAGATCTGTAAAGTAGTGTATTTAATTTACTAATTAAATTAAAGCTACTGAATAATGATTTGTCCACATTGATTTAGCTTAACTAGGAAAGATCAGCATTGTTGTGATCTTCAGCAACATTAATGGCCGAGCCAGTTAGACACAAAGGCCTCTTGTGTTTTATAGGTCAGGAGTACATAGGTAAGCCCCGGCTATAATTGAATTGCCTGCACTGCACCCTGCCGTTGCAGATTTCCTCTGCCTCCCTGTTCCATTGTTGCACTGGGGCTTAAGAGAATGTTAACGCGTAATAGGCACAGGGCCTTCCCCATTATACGTCTTGCTATCGAGCGGTTCTGCATGACTAGTTAAAGAAGATGGCAAGAAGATTAATGAAAGCCGGGCTAATACAGAAGGGGGTACTTTTGCAAGACTTCTACCGAGGAGATATTAGAGCTGAACCAGAGCTTGGCTTTTTCTTTATCCTGTGACCTTTGAACCTGCCTGACTGTTGAGAGCTGCCAGGGAAGTCGACATTTTGATTGATGTTGGTACACGAGTCAGTCTTTCCCACTGAATTCCACATCTGCACGAAAATAGCTTTTCCAGCAGAATTCATACTGGCTCGAAGTGATAGCCCAATTGATGGCTGAACTGCTGTTATGTAGTCTTCATTTAAACGTAAAAGTATCTGATGGTTTAATTCACTATCCAGTTTTCATAGATTATAAGCCTTCACTTATATGTTCTTAATGGGTTTATCAACCCATGGTGAAAGAGCAGTATTAAGGAGTGTCCAAAGATTTGCAAACAGAGCTCCAAGGAGGCTTTATGGGGGAGTAAAAGCAGTCATCAAACAGACCCTTCACCATCCTTAAAAAAGAAAAATTAGTCTGAGGGCCCAGGCAGACTGACCTTCAGGTTTTTGTAAATAAAGCAAAGTGTCTGTTTCTGGAAAGCTTTCCATGGGGGAGTCTGAAACCCTGCCTCCGCACTCCACCTGAGCCCCAGCTTAGAGCTGCTCTTGATCCAACCAGATGCTAGTTTCCCTGAACTTGACCTTGGGACACTAGCATTCTCTCCGAAAGGGATTATTATGGTCTGCTTATAAGACAGTACGGTGCAGATAGGAATCTCTTCATTTGTTCTCACTAATTTTGTTACTTTGTTTGTGAAGCTGCACACCTCGTGTGTGTGTGCACACGCACATGTGTTTGCACACATGCACATCTGTGTGTACAGCCCCCACCCTTTCTCCCAACAAAGGCAAGTGAGACTGGCAAAAGTACTCTGGTTTTGTTACTAAAATCAACTTGGGCACCTTGCAGCCATACATTGAATCCTCTGACCACCTGATTTCTTGTCTCCCTACTTGACAGGAGTAGCTCTAACAGACAGACACACACATACATTGATGTGACAAGTATCTCAGCTCCTAAAAGAGATGGGACCCGGGAATTGTATCATATTCTTTAGAGGCCCGTGAGATTGTGGGAGGGACATGAGGGTGAGCATTCAGCTGCCGCTGGGTGAAAGAGCTACATCCTGAGGTGTGTGGGTAGGTGGATGTCCCTGACCATGCAGGCGGAGTTCTTGCCCCAGTAAGTAAGGCACTTGTGTTCATAGCCACATCCTCAGATTCCTAGGAGGTCCAGGATACTTCAGACATCAGGTGGGCAAGCTATGTCGCGTTTTTACTCTCTGACAAGGACTTATTTCCTAAGTTCCAGATCAAATACGGTAAGTACTGCTCGATTACAAAACACAGCCGACTCGAACATATTAAATGCCCCAGTTATTGAATCGCCTTTTCATAAGAGTACTCTGGAGCACAATCAGGAGCAGGCAGTGCCTCGTCCTTTTAACAGATATGTTTCCTAGCCCTATTAAAAGGGGTCTTCATCTATCCTGTCAAAGGGAGTCTGCTGGGGTTTTTTAGTTTAATTACAGTATCCAATTAAAACTCCTTGCTGCATTTGGATGCGCCTCTCCTTGGGCCTGAGTGGATATGACATTTACAAGGCTCGCCTTTCAAGCAGACAATAGTGTGATTGATGAGGTGCACGTTCAGTGAAGGAGGCGAGTGCCTGTGGAAGTGCTGCTTAGTGCATTTTGATTTATTTATCATCTTCTTCCAAAACAAGGGAGCTGCCGGGGAGATGGGTTTTAGGCAATCGGGGGGACCACCTCAGTCTTTCCAAGTGTGTGGTAAGGAAAGGCCTGGAGTGTGCCGTAGGATAAAGGTGGAAAAACCCTGTTAAGTGTGGGCATCACACTTAAGTGCATCATCGAATGCCAGGCTGCATTCTTAGAGAAGTTCTCTGACCCAGTTTGGTTTCCAGTACCCTCCACTGTGATCTTAGAGATCTGCTGTTCTGCTGTTAAGCAGGCCATCACTGTATTTTAGGGAACAGTTGCTGGGGCTGGATAGCACTGGCCAGATACCTGAGAACGCAGCCTGTGGGAGCCAACCCAGCATGTGTCCCGTTGACTGGCCCAGTCATCATTATCTGGAACCAGACATTTGTACTGGGCTTGCCAGTTTATGTTCCCGGCTGCATCCTCCAGCAGTCCAGCAGCTTCTTTCCAGGAGTTAGCAGTCAGCGGCTCTTGCTCTAACTCTACCTGCCCACACTAAACATTTAGAAGTTGCTTCTTGAATTTGGAATTGGCCAAGAGCAGGTGAGGCTCTTCAGCAAAGACATGCGGAGCCACAGTGGAGAACTTCTCAAAAGCTGTGATGACAGGGCAAACCCAGCACCTTCTTCTTAACTTGCTCTTCTGCATACCCTCAGCATACGGTAGTCAAGACTAGTGTGCTTATCTCTGTGGTTCCTGGAAAAGAGGTATTTAGTACAGTGTGGGGCCTCTGGAAGGGTCAGCACTCCTGAATTTAGGAGGCAGGTGATTCTGCTCTGAGCCCTAGACAGATGATAAGAACAGTAAACCTCTCATATCCATTATCAGGTACTACAGTTGCTCATGGGGAGCTGCTGGGGGCATGTCTGCTAAGTTTGTAACATACAAGAATGTCTGTGCTTGTGAAGAAAATTGACTGGTACCGAGACACTCGGTGGGTTTTCTTCTACTATCTGTAAACTTTCTTCATCTTTCCCTAGGACTTACTAATAAACAAGAATTTCCTTGTGTTGATTGGAATATTGGTATCAGAGTAAAAGACATTTGGGGGTATCACCTTTCTTTTTCTCCTGGGAGAAGCCTCCTTTTTGCTATTAAATTTTCACTTAATTCTTGACTTGGGCCTTATAGACCTAAAATTTTTTTTAAAGAGTTATATAATTATAATGGAAAGTTTGCATGCATTTACATTCTCCTTGATTTTAATTATCATTTCCTCAAGTTTTTTTTTTTTTCCTTTACTTGACTGTAACATCAGAAGAGATCCTAATTGAGAAGGTAAGGGCAGAGATTGTTTCCTACCGAAGAAATCTGTGTGAAAGATTTCTCAGCTGGACAAATGATTGGAAAAATCTGTTTCCCTTGCCTCCTGCCAAGCTCCAAACTGTGCTTTCATAATAAATAAATGGAGTGCTTAGATTTTAAGTTATTCCTGTAGATGTGGAAAAAGGAAAGCATTCTTTCATTAAAATCAACATATGTATTGCTTACAAGACTCCCATAGGCAACTTCCAGGACAGGGTAACTATAACCAGATTAGCTCTTCTATCATAAATGATGGGAAAACTCTACAGAATGTAAGAAACTGTTCTCGGACTTTGGAAAAGCAAGCAGTACAGGACTGTGAACCCCGGGAGAAGGGAAACAAATGAGGTGAGACCTATGATCACATCAGCTTTCTTCCAGGCTTTTCCAAGGAGAATAGAGCAGTCTTACTGAGCTAGGAGACACAAATCAGAGTTAGGAGAACTAAAATTAGCAAAATTGAATATGGAGATTGCCTGGAGTATCCCAGAGGAACCTGGCAGGCTACAGTCCAGGGACCCGCAAGAGTCGGACACAACTTAGCAACTAAACCGCCACCACCACCAAGTATGAGGGGGAGGGAGCTCTGCTGAGAGCTCTGGAAGCCTTTTAAAGCCCTTCACTCTTCTGTTGTATACTAGTCTATGCGTGTCTGTGGTGGGATCTCATGAATCTGGTCAAAAAACAACTACTGGGAGCTATAAACTAACATTCTGGCCAAAACTCGAGTTTGTAGCTCCCCAGTTGTTGAAGCATCCAGGACATTTTGCAATGACTCTGGAAAGGCCATATCTTAGGAGTAAGGCTAAACTAGCCCTAGATTAAAGACTGCTTTAATTCTTAAGAAAGTTTTAAAAGGAGTCTTGAAAGGATCAAACTGATCCACATGTAAATTAACTGACTGCCAGAACAAAGCCCAATAGTCTCTAAAAGATGGTGAAAAATGCAGATATCACACAGAGCATAACGTTCATAATAGCCAACTTTCAGTCAAAAATTATACGGCATGCAAAGAAGCAGGAAAAATTTGTCCTATAACCAGGAGAAAAATCAATCAATAGAAGCAGAGTCAGACGTGGAGAGAGAATAGAATTGGCAAGTAAGTACTTAAAAAAGTCTTATTAAGTATGTTCAAAGACATAAAGGAAAACAGCTCAAAAAGAAGAGAAATGGAAACTTTAAAAAGAACCAAATGAAGATTCTAGAGCTGAGGAATACAATATCTGAATCAAATAACTGGCTGTGGGACCACGTTAGGAAGATGAAGAGAAAAGGTCAGAATGTTGGTCATCTGTTGCCACATCACAAATTGTCTCGAAACTCAGTGGCTTAAAACAACAATGACACGTATCATCTCCGTTTTGTGGGTCAGGAACCCAGCACAGCTTAGCTGGGTCCTCTGGCACAGGCCCTCTCCTCGGGCTGCAGCCTTACTGTCAGCCAGGGCCACAGTCATCTCAGTGTTCAGTGGGGCAGGATGTGCCTCCAAGCTCACTGAGTAGTTACTAGCAGAGTTCATTTCTTTGTGAACACCCTCAGTTCCTTTCCACATGGGCCTCTCCACAGGGAGGCTCTCAAAATGGCATCTGGCTCCATCCAAATAACCAGAAGAGAAGCAGAAATGTACTAGGAACAAAGAAGTCACAGTGTTTATAACCTAATCTCAGAAATACAGCCCAGCGCTTTTGCTAAACTTTATTCATTGCAAGCAAGTCACTAGGCCTAGCCCACAAACAAGACAAGGAGGTTACACAAGGCCATGAAAAGCAGGAGGTGGGATCCTTGAAAGTCATTTCAGAATCTGCCTGTTGCAATCAGTGAACTTTAAAGGACGACAGAAAATATTCAAAGTGAATAACAGAGAAGAAATGGATGAAAAGAACAAAGGCTGTGGAATAATAGCAAATGTTCTAACATACATGTGTTATGTTATGACTCTCAGAGATGGTAGAGAAAACTGTTCAGATTTGTTTAAAAATACCAATCCACCAACCTTAGAAGTCCAAAGATGGCCAAATAGGATAAATCTAGAGAAAACCACATCAAGGCACATCATAATCAAATTGCAGAAAACCAGTGATAAAGAAAAAAACTTATAAGCAGACAGAGAAACCAAGATAAGAATTATTTCCCACCAGAAATAATGCAGTCCAGATGATAGAATGACATCGCTTGCTAAAAGAAAATCTTGTCAACCAAAATTTCTATATTCAGTGGAAAAAAATCCTTCAGAAATAGAAGTAAAGACATTTCCAGACATTAAAAAAATGAAAGAATTTATGCCATTAAACCTTCACTATGAGAGTTGGACTGTGAAGAAGGCTGAGCACTGAAGAATTGATAGTTTTGAGCTGTGGTGTTGGAGAAGACTCTTGAGAGTTCCTTGGACTGCAAGGAGATCCAACCAGTCCATTCTGAAGGAGATCAACCCTGGGATTTCTTTGGAAGGAATGATGCTAAAGCTGAAACTCCAGTACTTTGGCCACCTCATGCAAAGAGTTGACTCATTGGAAAAGACTCTGATGCTGGGAGGGGTTGGGGGCAGGAGGAGAAGGGGACAACCGAGGATGAGATGGCTAGATGGCATCACCGACTCGATGGATGTGAGTCTGGGTGAGCTGTGGGAGTTGGTGATAGACAGGGAGGCCTGGCGTGCTGCGATTCATGGGGTCACAAAGAGTCGGACATGACTGAGCAACTGAACTGAATTGATAAGAAACATGGACGGCTAGAGGGGGGGAAATAGTTGCCAGATACAAACCCAGATCTATACAAAGAAATCAAGAGTTTTTGAACTGTGGTGTTGGAGAAGACTCTTGAGAGTCCCTTGGACTGCAAGGAGATCCAACCAGTCCATTCTGAAGGAGATCAACCCTGGGATTTCTTTGGAAGGAATGATGCTAAAGCTGAAACTCCAGTACTTTGGCCACCTCATGCAAAGAGTTGACTCATTGGAAAAGACTCTGATGCTGGGAGGGGTTGGGGGCAGGAGGAGAAGGGGACAACCGAGGATGAGATGGCTAGATGGCATCACCGACTCGATGGATGTGAGTCTGGGTGAGCTGTGGGAGTTGGTGATAGACAGGGAGGCCTGGCGTGCTGCGATTCATGGGGTCACAAAGAGTCGGACATGACTGAGCAACTGAACTGAACTGATAAGAAACATGGACGGCTAGAGGGGGGGAATAGTTGCCAGATACAAACCCAGATCTATACAAAGAAATCAAGAGTACACAAAATGTCACAATTAGCAACTGTACAGAATGAACAAAGGAAAAGGAAATAAGCCAGACCCCTTTGAAGAGAGATTGACAAACTCTGGCCCACAGGCTAAATCCAGCCCACCACCTATTTTTGTATGGCCTATGCACTAAGAATAGTTTTTAACGTGAATATTTGCAGTTAATTTGATATGGAACATCAGTTTTGAATTCCATTTTTTAAGCGAAACAACATCCCCTCCCCAAAAAAATTCTGTCCTCAGGAACAGCTTGTAGTACCCCCAGAAGATACATTTGATTGTTATATTTTGAATTTTTTTTAATTTAAAAATATACAAATTCTTTTTCTCTTATAAAAGTATCTATTAAACAGCCTTAACTTTGTCTGTTGCCCCACAAAGCCTAAAGTATTTACTGTCTGGAAAAGTTTATCTCAGAGAGTGAGAGTGAAAAGACAAAGAATCCACCAAGTGTCAGGCAGTGTCCCAAGTGCTTTATACGCACTGCTTAGTTCTTGCAACAACTCTCTGAGGTTTATGTGCATGTGTTACAGAAATCTCAGTTGATTTTACCCTAGGATTACTTAATCTTAGTAACAACTCTGGGAGACAGTTGTTATTCCCATTTTATAAGTGAGGTTGTGTAACTGGTCTGAAGTGATGTATAAATGGCGACAGACGCTTCTGTTCTTCCCTTTGCACTGACGCAAAGCCAGGGCACTTAACCCTCTGTGCCTTTTGGATGGAAGAGTATCCCTAGGCCCCCAACTCATAGTCTCTTTTTTTCTTGCAAAATAACTCTTTATTGACAAATTCATTGAGTATTTTGAGGACTTTGGGTTTGTTTTTAACTGGAGGATAATTACAGTAGTGTGCTGGTTTCTGCCGTACATCAGCATGGATCAGCCGTAGCTGTGTGTATGTCCCTGACCTCCTGAACCTCCCTCCCGCCTCTCGCCCCATCCCGCCCCTCTAGGTTTGACAGAGCACTGGATTTGAGCTTCTCATGTCATACAGCAAATTCCCACTAGCTATTTATTTCTTAACAAATTTTAACTATCCTTCGTTTTCTGGTTTCTCCTCCTGGAGGATATTAAATGCAAAAAAATATAAGGGGGAGAAAAAATTACAGAACTTAATAATAAAGACAGTGAAAACTGACAAGAATGAAACAAAAAATGTTAAAAGGCAGTCCAGAAACAAGAAGCACAGTAGTATGGCAATATCTTAACTATTTTGCAGTAAGATGTAGAACCTTTTATAGCCCTGAGGAAATCATGATATTCAATATTCATAAAGATGAACATGGTAACACAGTATTTATTTTCCTTATACTCTAATACAGGGCTTCCCTGCTGGATCAGATGGTAAAGAGTCTCCTGCCTGCAATGTAGGAGACCAGGGTTCAATCCCTGGGTCGAGAAGAACCCACTTTAGTATTCTTGCCTGGAGAATTCCATGGATAGAGGAGCCTGGCAGGCACTAGTCCGTGGGGTCATAAAGAGTTGGACATGATTGAGTGACTAACACTTTCATACTCTAACATGGGAGGAAATTTTATAATATGGAGTTTTTATGCTTAAGATGGAGAAGGCAATGGCACCCCACTCCAGTACTCTTGCCTGGGAAATCCCATGGACGGAAGAGCCTTGTAGGCTACAGTCCATGGGGTCACTAAGAGTTGGGAACGACTGAGCGACTTCTTTCACTTTTCACTTTCATGCATTGGAGAAGGAAATGATAGCCCTCTCCAGTGTTCTTGCCTGGAGAATCCCAGGGACAGAGGAGCCTGGTGGGCTTCCGTCTATGGGGTCGCACAGAGTCGGACGCGACTTAGCAGTAGCAGCAGCATGCTTAAGATGGAAAAGGTATGTTTTTTGCATAAAGGTCACTCAAGCTCTCTGCTGCATGAGTTGGATAGCTGAGATTTTATCTAATTTAGCCTCCCAAGAGAACCTGCAAATTCAAACTTGTTACAAACTGAGGACAGAATTTCCAGATAAAGAACTTGTCTCTTGTCTGCCTCTTTAAATGCTAAAGAATGAAACTCAACCAATACTTGGTTACTGAAATGCCATGTTATATTTTGTTAGAACAACTGACACACGAATTGAAGCATCAGAGGACTCCACAGATATTGTTTAATTCATTGCTGACATACATCTACTGCATAGGAGGGTAGAAGACGTGTCTCACGGAGAAGGACTTGTGAAATCGTGTCAGTTGCAAGCCGAACTAACCACCATTCATTTCATGGAACTCAGTTTATACTTGAAAGAGCAACTGACAAACTATAGTTATTCAAGCCTAACTATTTAGCATACATTTTCTTGAAAATAAAGGAAGTAATCCTGCCACTTCCCAGAAAGTAAGTTAGTATTTGATGCCAGGGATGAAATTCAGGCTTTTGGGTGAAAATTAGAGTCTCAGAAAATTTGTATCCATTACTGTGAACTTCACTTCTCATTACTTTTCTGAAGAGATCAGTGGCAATAATGAATATTGAGGTTTTTTTATATTATATAATGTGTCAACATATGGAAGACCTGTGTATTTTCTAGACTACTGCATGATGTTACAAAAGCATCCAAGAGTAGAAACGTCACTTAGGGGCTTCCCTGATGGTCCAGTGGCTAAGACTCCACGCTCCCAATGCAGGGGGGCCCAGGTTCAATCCCTAGTCAAGGAACTGGATCCTACATAGCGCAACTAAGAGTTCACATACTGCATTTAAGATTCCAGATGCCACAACAAAGACTTGATGAAGCCAAATAAACTAATATTTTTCTTTAAAGAGTCATGCAAAGTGCAAAACAGACCAATGAATTTAAGTGTAACAATACAAAAAGTTTATTCATATGGTTTTAGATTCCACATTGCAGCTAATCTTCAAGGAGATATCATTTATCAAGTTTTGTATAATATCAAAGAATATTTGCAGAGAATATTAAAAATATTCCTTTATCAAAAACATATCTATGTGAGGCTGACTTTTTCTCATATGCTTCAACCTAAGCAGTCACAACAAATCAAATGCAAAAACATAATTGTATTCTGTCAAACAAAATGTTGATATTTTATAATTTTCAAAACTATACAGTAATGCCAGATTTTTCATTAAAGCTTTGTTGTTTGAGGAAATATAAGGATTTCACCATTAAAAAATACATTGTGTTAACTTGCAATAAGTTTATTATTTTTTAATGGATTAATAGTTTTTAAATTACTCAGTTTTAATTTCTAATATAATAATATAATCCACATAAAAGCTTTTAGGGCTCCTCAGTAGTGTTTGGGTGTAAGGGGATTTGAGGCCAAAATGTTTGACAGCTGCTAATTGTAGGGTCTCGAAAATCATCCAAGAAGTTTGGACTCTATTCTGAAGACACTAGGGAAAGAAACACTGTGGAGTTTTGTGTTGAGGAGTAATAGGACCAGATGTGTGTTACGAAAGGATGAGTCCTCTAGCTAGACCTTTGGATCTGAAGAGGACGGGACCTAAAGGAGGAAAACCAAGCATTAGCCGTAGAGGGTCAGGACTGGGTGGAGGGCTGTGGTCACAGGATGGGAGGGATAGAAGATAAATATATGAAAACTATGTAGAGGACCAAATGCTGGGAACTTGGTGAGCCCTCTAGTTGCACTAACAGCTTTGATTTTTTTTTTTTTTTTTTTTTTTTGCTGCATCAGGTCTTAGTTGTGGCACGCAGGCCTAGTTGCCACGGAGTAGGTGGGGTCTTAGTTCCCTGACCAGAGATCAAACCCCCGTCCCCTGTATTGGAAGACAGATTAACCACTGGACCATCGTAGAAATCCCCAGAGCTTTTGATTTAAGGGGAAACATAGACTTCAGTTCTGGGCGTGCACCATTGCAAGCCATAGAAGATGGCAGGTATGGTTGGCCCTGGAAGTCTGAAGAAAGATCTCGGCTAGACACCTGCTTTGGAGTCATCAACATCTGACCCTGCTAAGTTGCTTCAGTCATGTCCGACTCTTTGCAACCCCTTTTAAGAGTGTAAGGAGATTAGGAGCGAAAATGTTTGACAACTGCTAATCTAGGGTTAAATAGATTTAAGGGACTAGATCTGATAGAGTGCTTGATGAACTATGGACGGAGATTCGTGACCCTGTACAGGAGACAGGGATTAAGACAATCCCCATGGAAAAGAAATGCAAAAAAGCAAAATGGCTGTCTGAGGAGGCCTAACAAATAGCTGTGAAAAGAAGAGAAGCGGAAAGCAAAGGAGAAAAGGCAAGATATTCCCATCTGAATGCAGAGTTCCAAAGAATAACAAGGAGAAATAGAAAAGCCTTCCTCAGTGATCAATGCAAAGAAATAGAGGAAAACAACAGAATGGGAAAGACTAGAGATCTCTTCAAGAAAATTAGAGATATCAAGGGAACAGATGCAAAGATGGGCTCGATAAAGGACAGAAATGGTAGGGACCTAACAGAAGCAGAAGATATTAAGAAGAGGTGGCAGAAGAACTGTACAAAAAAGATCTTCATGACCAAGATAATCACGATGGTGTGATCACTCACCTAGAGCCAGATATCCTGGAATGTGGAGTCAAGTGGGCCTTTAGAAAGCATCACTACGAACAAAGCTAGTGGAGGTGATGGAATTCCATTGGAGCTATTTCAAATCCTGAAAGATGATGCTGTGAAAGTGCTGCACTCAATATGCCAGCAAATTTGGAAAACTCAGCAGTGGCCACAGGACTGGAAAAGGTCAGTTTTCATTCCAATTCCAAAGAAAGGCAATGCCAAAAAATGCTCAAACTACCGCACACTTGCACTCATCTCACACCAGTAAAGTAATGCTCAAAATTCTCCAAGCCAGACGTTAGCAATATATGAACTGTGAACTTCTAGATGTTCAAGCTGGTTTTAGAAAAGGCAGAGGAACCAGAGATCAAATTGCCAACATCCACTAGATCATGGAAAAAGCAAGAAAGTTCCAGAAAAACATCTATTTCTGCTTTATTGACTATGCCAAAGCCTTTGACTGTGTGGATCACAAGAAACTGTGGAAAATTCTGAAAGAGATGGGAATACCAGACCATCTGACCTGTCTCTTGAGAAATCTGTATGGAGGTCAGGAAGCAACAGTTAGAACTGGACATGGAACAACAGACTGATTCCAAATAGGAAAAGGAATATGTCAAGGCTGTATATTGTCACCTGCTTATTTAACTTCTATGCAGAGTACATCATGAGAAACGCTGGACTGGAAGAAGCACAAGCTGGAATCAAGATTGCCAGGAGAAATATCAATAACCTCAGATATGCAGACGACACCACCCTTATAACAGAAAGTGAAGAGGAACTAAAAAGCCTCTTGGTGAAAGTGAAGGAGGAGAGTGAAAAAATTGGCTTAAAGCTCAACATTCAGAAAACGAAGATCATGGCATCTGGTCCCATCACTTCATGGGAAACAGATGGGGAAACAGTGGAAACAGTGTCAGACTTTATATTTTTAGGCTCCAAAATCACTGCAGATGGTGACTGCAGCCATGAAATTAAAAGACACTTACTCCTTGGAAGGAAAGTTACCACCAACCTAGATAACATATTTAAAAGCAGAGACATTACTTGGCCAACAAAGGTCCGTCTAGTCAAGGCTTGGTTTTTCCAGTAGTCAGGTATGGATGTGAGAGTTGGACTGTGAAGAAAGTTGAGCACCAAAGAATTGATGCTTTTGAACTGTGGTATTGGAGAAGACTCTTGAGAGTCCCTTGGACTACAAGAAGATCCAACCAGTCCATCCTAAAGGGGATCAGTCCTGGGTGTTCATTGGAAGGACTGATGCTGAAGCTAAAACTCCAGTACTTTGGCCACCTCATGCAAAGAGTTGACTCATTGGAAAATGCCCTAATATCGGGAAGGATTGGGGGCAGGAGGAGAGGGGAGGGACAGAGGATGTGATGGCTGGATGGCATCACCAGCTCAATGGACATAGGTTTGGGTAGACTCCAGGAGTTGGTGATGGACAGGGAGGCCTGGCATGCTGTGATTCATGGGGTCACAAAGAGTCAGACACGACTGAGCGAATGAACTGAACTGAATCTAGGGTCTTGAAAATCATCTAAGAAGCTTGGACTTTATTCTGATGACAGTAGGCAAAGAAACACTGGTGAGTTGTAGCGCACCAGGCTCCTCTGTGCATGGGATTCTCCAGGCCAGAATGCTAAAATGGTTTGCCATGCCCTCCTCCAGGGGATCTTTCCGACCCAAGGATCAAACCCACATCTCATATGTATCCTGTATTGGCAGGTGGGTTCTTTACCACTACCACCACCTGGAAAGCCCCATCAACATCTGGGTAATAATTAAAACCCAATGAGCAAACCCGACAGAGGAGAAATGGAATTAGAAGTGATGAGAGTCAAGGACAGGACACTGGGGAAGACCATCATTTAAGAGAGAGAGAAAGGACAAGATGGCCACAAAGGAATATAAGAAACGGATTGACTGGAGAAGTCAGCTGAAGAATCAGTTGACTGTGGCTTCATGGGAAAAGAGGACTTCAAGAGAAGTATCAGATATAGCTGAGGAGCCAAGCAAAATAAAAGCCAAGAATTATCAACTGGATCTCCCAACATAGAGGTCGTAGTGACCTTAGCAAGCGTGTTTTCAGTAAATTAGAGGAAGGAGGGAAATCACATTGCCATGGGAGTTTTTATAATTAGCTTTAATTATGTTTATAGGAGGGAGCCAAAGAGGGGAGGGGTGAATGACTCAGGCAGAGTGTAAGTGGATCATTCCGTCCTGCTCCAAAGGTCAAGGAGCTCCTTCCAGTTACTGGGGCCTCTGCCACTAGAGGGGGCTCGGAAAGGAGCACCAGCCTTGTGGGCTCAATTACACGGAACTGAAGCTCGTATGGGCAGCTGGGCATGCTACTTGCATTGGAAGGTTTCAGCCCAGAGACCAAAGCATCCCCGGCCATCCATTTCCCTCAGAAAATCCAGTGAGAGCTTTCCACCCACTTCCAGGCCAGAGGGACCAGAAAAGGTCACACCCTGAAAATCCACTTCTTAACAGTATCCATGTCTGATTAAAGGAATTCAGAAACAAGCCAGATGTTCAGAGATGCCCTTCGTAGCCTTACCTATAACACTGTCAATATTATAAGGAAGTTAAATGCCCAGCAGAAAGATGGTAGCATGGGCCATGGCACATACCTACTTAATGGAACAAAAGGCAGCCCCTGAAACAGATGGTTGTGGAGACGATGTGTCAGCAAGGAAAAGGCTATCCTAAAATGTTACCGGCAGGAATTATCCCCCAATTCTGGTATACCGTCTGATTACAGTTGTGTAAAACAGACATGAGAATGATTGGAAGAGAGATCTTGCCTGTCACTGTGCTGGTGTTGGTATTATGGGAGTCGAGGGTGGAAGTTTTTCCTCTGTCTTCTCAATGTCTCATAATTTTAAAATGTATTTTATATTTTTTAATTGAAGAAAAAAAATTCAAATTTACTTTTGGCTTTCCTGGCAAGTGATGGCCCCTGCAGGGTTTTGGACACAGGTGGGCTGCCAGCTCGATTTGGAAGTCCCAGCTCTGACCCATCATTGACGGCCACAGTCGGTGCCCACAGGTCGTTTAGAAGGGAGCCTCCTCTCAAACCACAGTCTCGGGACCCTTGGCAGTGGAGATCTGGGAGCCCTTCTTTCAGCGGGAGTGTGTAAACTGCTGGCCCTCTGCTTCAGCTGTCCCGTCTTGTGGCAACAGCAGCTTTTTCTGAATGGCCACTCCCCTCCATTGACCAGAAGAACCTGTTTTTCAACACAGCCTTTTGTTTAAGTTAAAACTCATAATGCCGATGATAAATTACAGCACAAAAGCTCAAAGATCTCCGTTTCTGACGTCTGTGCTGCTAATTAGTTTCTGTTCAGTGTTACGTTCCATCTTCTCTGTTCCTTTGGGAAAAAAAATACGTAAATGTAAATACATTTTCACATATCCAGACTTTCATTTCAATATTCAGAAGCAGACGTATAGTTTCAGTGCCCTGAGCAAATCTGGATATGTGACCAGGGCTTGGATACTTCATTTTGTATTCCATTATATTGCATTTTTATTCCTACAGCTCTGAAAGCAAGTCTGCTCAAAGAAGGCCCAATTAAAAACCAGATCTTCAAAATAATGAGAATTTTAGCTTCATATACCAGTTCCATCACAGTTGTGACAGTGACGGCCACCACCCGCCTTGAGCCCCCTCTTCACCTGAGCACCGCGTGAGATGTCAGGGGTGCTGCCTCCTCCCAGGCAGATCTGGGCTCTAGGGGCAGTGCCTCCCGCGGTCTCCGCACTGGAACTCGGCACACCTGGACTTCTTCCCAAGTCTCTGACCAGCGCTCACATTCTCCCCCTCTGGATCCCAGGCTTTTGTTATGCTTTAATTTCCAAACAGTTTAACAACCCAAGCAAAATCATTTGGACTAATTGGAATATCAGACTTTGTGTTCTCTTTTACGTCATTACTGATACGCAGGCATGCCTCCGAGGTTCCAGGCCAGCCATAGTAAAGCAAGTCACACACATTTTGGGGGGTTTCCCAGTGCATGTAAGAGTTATATCTACACTATATGTAGTCTGTTCAGTGTGCAGTAGTAACGTTATGTCTAAGAAAATAATTTACATCCCTTAATTTTAAGATACTTTATTGTTGAAAAATGCTCACCATCATGACAGTGCTCGGTTGCTACAAACCTTCAATTTGTTTAAAAAAAAAAAAAAAGGCAGTATCTGCAAACCATAGTAAGGGAATCACCATATAACAGCGTCGTTCTTCCTCAGCTGGCGTTTGTACAGTTTGCCCCTCTGGCTCACTCCTTCCCTGTGAGAGCTGCTCATTTTTGTTGAGTTTCCAAGAGTAACCTCGTTCCCTCTCCCATCCCAGGACAGACGCCCTGCAAGGCTGCAGCCGAGGAGGGCTCCTGACCCGCTTCCCCTTTACCTGAGGTGAACCTCGAGCCGCCCGGGGCTGAGGAGGGTTTGCTAACAGACTTCTGCCGCTTTGTGTTTCTGTTCTGTTCAGTTGGTGTTGAAATGCCAGTGATTCCACCTACCCAGACACCGCTGGTGGAGATCTACCACGTAGCATAAACTACTCATGGTTATTGATAGACTCATTTCCAGAACTAGGTCAATTAACTTGTTTCACTTCAATCTGTGGGCTTTGGATTGGGTGAAATTATACAAGTGTGAATTCTGCTTATTAATTATTCTATTGTAGAAGCATTTCCAAGTCCTGTCACAGTTCCTTCTCTACGGTTCTCAAGTCGATCCATCCCTTTCTCAGCATCCTTTTTGCCCCCGTCTAGCTCAAAACCGAGTGAGTATGCTCCTACCTAGAGGACTGTGGCAGTTGGTCCCCCAGCCTCTAGGCCCTGGAGATCCCGTCAGGGTGAATGCCGCAAATCACAATTTGACCGTTTGCTGCCCCACTTAGAACCCACTAGTGGCTCCCTCCCCAGCGCTTCAGTCTGCCCTGTGTCCCATCACGTCCTGCCTGTCCACTGCTCAGAGCGCCATCTGGAAGGCCTGCTGCCTTTTGTCCTAGGTTGCTCTGTCCTTACCCTGTTACATCCTTCTCCACTCCACCTCTACCCAGCTGACCCCCCTTCCTCCTCGACAACTCAGACAGGCGTCAGCTTCTCTAGGAAACTGCCTCTGATGGCCCTTCTGCCCAGGCCAGCCCGCTCCCCTGCGGTCTCCCTGCCATCTCCCTGGGATCCCCTTCCTCTCCTGCTCTTCCTTGTCTCTCGGTGTTCCTGGTGTCCATCCCTCTGGCCCGGGCACTCGCCTGCACTCCTGGCAGGACCTGAGTGCGTCAACCTGCCCTCTGGCCACCCAGCAACACAGGGATCCCTGGAGCAAGGGGAAGAGCCGCAGAGTGCCTGCCAGCTCGCTCCAGGGCTCCAGCAGGGGTGACAGGGTGACTCCAGGTTAACTGGAGCTGGCCGCCCCCCCCACCCAGTCCTGCCGAGCAGGAAGGGGCTGTCTGCGGGAATGTCCCCCCACACTCTAACGCAGTCGTTGGCTCTGTAAGAGTCGCTTGAGGGCTGACTTGAATTCTGATGCAGGCCCCCCAGATAGCGCGCTCTGTATCCTCCTCCCTCGGTGATATGAATGTTTTCCCGGACAGGACAGCCAAGTCCGAGGCTTCAGCGACGTGGGGTGCACTCTTCATCATTCTCGGTTGCTTCCCTCTCCCTTGGGTGTCTGGGGACAGACGAGGGACGCTCACAGCCTCTGAGCTCAGCACAATTCACACGGGGGTGTTTGTAGTCTCCTGACCCAGATATGCTGCTGTCCCAGAGACTTGCCGTGGGAAGATAGTCTCCTTTTGCCCTGTGACTGGTGTGTAGGGAACCACAGGCCTCTTTCCGTGAGCCCGTATGATCCCAGGGGACAGTATGGAGGCTTCCATCGGAGGCCCCAGGCCCCTGCAGGCCGCGTGTAGGTTTGGTCACATGCACCGTGTGTAGGTTTGGCTCTTCCTGAAGAGCGCCTGCCAGACAGGTTTTTAATGGTGTCTCGGTTGTTCAGGCAAAACACGCTCTAGTGACTGGAGGTGTTGGTTTTGTTTTGTCAGTGACAAGTGGGAGCAGGTGGAATAGACAGTCCGTGAGATCACTTATCAGAGTGGTCAGTGAACCCCGAAGCGTCAGGTCCATGGGTCTCCCTAAGACCTTCTGGCTCTTTGCAGCCCCAGGCACTGGAGTCTGTGTCTGTCAGAGCCAGGCGTCAGCAGTAAGGCCTCCTGGAGGGGGCATCTCTGTTCGTCCTTCACAGCCCTGTGACCTTCATAGACATCTCTGCTCGGTCACAGCACGGCCATCAGAGAGACCCGCAGTGTTCTAACACATGGCAGTCTCACCACCAAGACTCAGGTGGTTCCGAGCTAAATCCTGTGAGATCAGGGAATACACATGCGCACACCCTGACATACAGATACATCCTCTTAACATGAGATCCACTTCTCAGAAACAGGTAATTTATACATTCACAAAATGATGAGCTTTCAGCTAAGAATTCTAACATTTCAGTACCACGATTGAGAACCAGACAACATTTGTCAAGTGACCGAAAGCGAGGTTTTTCAGAAATTATTAGCTAGTTTTTTCAGTATTGAATTTATAGTCACGATGAGTATATCACCGTGATGTTTCCAGGATAAAATACCGGCACTTTCACTTTTCTGGCCCCAGACGTTCAGCATATATCAGTTTATTTGGGGAGATCTGAAGAATTAGCTCTGTAAATAAAGTTTCCAAGAAGGTTTCTCCGGGAAAGAGGTGAACTTACAGTAATACGGGTGATATATTATTAATTAATAACTATGACCAGCCACTGCTTCAATTAAAAGGACAACGGATGAGAACGCTTAATAGAAAGGATATGCTGAATCTTAGTCTCAGGAGCAGCAAAGTCTGCAGAGCAGACGGGGGGAGTGTTGTTTCTGAGGCTGGTTAGCAGGAGGCCTCTGGGAGCGAGGTGTCACCAGCTGCCCTTTGGTCTGGGAACGTTTGCTGAGCTCTGACTGCACGTCTCTCTGGAGCAATGCTCCTTTGGTTGCCAGAAGCAGAAACCCACTTCAGAACAGCTCAAGGAGAAAGATGACTTTCTGGGAGGACCACAGGGGTCCCCCAGAACCCAAGGACAGCACGCCCTGATGGCCAGGGAGAGCGTCACGTGGGGCTGACGCGGGCAGGTGGCTGGAGGAGGGAGTCTGATGGGCACGTCTGGCCCCAAGGACAGCCACGGGGGTGTGGACTCGGCTGCAGGTGGTGTGGCACGCAAGCGGGTTTCTCTGATGGCCAAGCACTGTGTGGGAAGCCATCTAGGAATGTGTCCCATGGAGGTGCTGGTGGAGCTGGAGGGCCAGCATGGGCAAGTCTTTTAGAGACAAGTTAGCAAGCAAGGGCATCCCCGGTGTGGACAGGTGGGTGTGTGCAGTGCCCCGGGCTGGTCTGTGGCACCAGAGGGTGATAGAGTGCGATGAGGCCAGACTAGGAAGCAGTCCCAGCAATGACAGGGCTGCCCTGAGGGTGGTAGGCAAGGGGTGCGGAGGAATTCAGGTCTCTGGGGGTTCGAGTGTTCAGAGGATCCGGCCCCCCGAGGTCAGTCTGCTGTGTGAGGCGGTAGCTTTCAGAGCAGCCTCTCCATGCGCTCCTCTACCCCGAGCCCACCCATCCTCCCAGGAAATGACCAGAGGCCTTGGGAGCAGCCTCCACACGGGAGGGGTCACACGACCCGGACTCCCCTCCCTCAGGAGCCGCCCTGGAGACCCTGGTAATCGCGTTACTATCGGCCTTTCCCCTTCCTGTTGCTCATTTATTTGACTTTAAGCACAGTTATTCTATTTTTAGAGGAATAATTTGGAGTTAATTGGCCTTCTACCTTAAAAAATACCGCCGTTTCCGTGTAATGATCATGTGGGAGTAGTTCCGCAGAGCCTTGCACCCACCCTCTCCGCTGCGGAGCGGGACCTGACTCTCCCCCCAGCCCCCGGCCTGTGATGACAAGGTGAACCACTCCAGAAGGGTGGCTGCTGGGTGGCCTCCACCTGCTGTCCTGGGAACTGGCTGATGCAAGGAGAATCTGGGGGGCCGCCCCTGAGGTGATCTGCCAGAGCCCCTCACCTGGCCTTTTCTCTCTCCCTGCAGGTCACGCAATATTTAAACTCACGTATCTAAGCAATCACGACTATAAACACCTCTACTTTGAATCTGACGCTGCTACCGTCAATGAAATCGTGCTCAAGGTGAGTGTTCCTTCCTGGCCCAGTCCCGGGGTGTGCGGGGCTGTGTGCCCCCCTCCCACTGCCGTCCCGTAGCACCACTGAGGCTCCCGGGCCAGTTTCGCAGAGACGCTGCGCTGGCTACAGGTTGCCCGACGGGTACACACCCAGGCCTGGGCCACGTCGTACGTCAGCTGCTCTGCACTAAGGGGCCCCCACCCCTCCAGTGTGTGACTCTGGCTAGTCATATCACCTTTCTGGGCCTCTGTTTCTCCTCCTGTAAAATGGGGATCATGGTAGCTACCCTGCTCCACCCCACCAAAGGGCTGCTAGAGAGAATATTAAATGAGATGCGGTGAGCCTACCTAGCTAAGTGATCATTCATTTTCCTTTTAAGAGTAGACATCATCAAGTATTAATAATAGTAATAAAAGTACTAAGATCTACTGAAGGGTCCAAAGTGCAGGATCTCAGCCAGGCCCTTGACCTGTCCCATCTCAAGGAGCCTTCACACCTCTGTGAGGTAGTGATATAAAATCATTCCCATTTCCTAGATGAAACTGAGGATCAGGGGAAAACTAACTCAACCAGGAGTGGGACTTGTCAGAACCACAACCTGACCCCAGGTTTGGGGGATTCCAGAACCTGTGCTCCTAAGGCCCCAGGTGTGCATGGCATTCAGGAATTAAACAGGAGACTTCAGTGAAATGAAATTGTTTCACAGAAACATTTTGAGTTTACAAAAGATTTTCAAAAGTGGTAGATGAGAATTAAAAGGATAAAGCTGCCAGGAGGAGAGCCGAGACAAGAGTAGCGTGACCAGTTGGATGGAAAGCAGATTCTAGACGACCCCAAGCTGGAGCCCGTCAGAACAGCCATCACGCGGTGCCTGCCTGGAGTGCTTGAAACCGGCGATCTAAGAGTTACCTGCCCGCATCGCCAGGCCACCCAGGGAGCTCATGCCACACTCAGGGGCCAGGCAGAGAAATACTTCTATTACCCCGTCAGGGCTGGCCTCTTTTTTATAGCCAACATTAAAATATTCAAGACTTGAGAAGGATTCTAGTAAAATTATAATCCTGTGTTTGACATCGAAATAATTTTCACAACAGCAGATTGATGACAGAAACACAGGTTTATGACTTCAGTGTGAGACTGCGGAAGAACAAGTGCAGAGAAATCATTTTCCAGGACCAAACGCTCCCTGGAAGCAGATGCTTTTCTGCAAAATCCCTGAGGCCTAGCGCCTTCCCTAAATTGTCTGTTTTCATATGAAAATGCTTGTAGAAATATTGCATCGTGCTCGAGTCTCCAGGAGAGTCCCAGCCTGATTTACTTAGAGAAGCTAATGGTCGTGATCCTGATGGAAGATTAAATTTCACATCTCCGATCTCTGATTTCTAAAGCAATTTAAATACTTATCCTGATCTGCCGTTGCCAGTGTTTTCATGGGGCTTTGCACTGGTATTCGTGACTGTGGCCCCACTTAGTGGAAGTGCTTCCATCAGAGGTTCTTCTCAGGTTGGTCATAGACACCAGTGTCATATGTGGTGGTTCTAGAATCACGGAGTTCCACATAAACAGGAGCCTGCGACTGAAGCTGAAAGGAGGAAACAGGGGTGAGAGGCTGATGTCAGACCATTACACGTAGGCAGCTCGCCATCCAATTATTTTTATCTCATTGTCTTTTTCCCCATGGGACCCACTTAATGAGCACCAATGGTCTACAAGACCTTTGATATACATGATTTCATTTCATTCTCACAACTGCCCTGCCCCATGTAGACATTATTGTGTATGTGTGTGAGCTCAGTTGTGTCTGACTCTTTGCAACCTCATGCACTGTAGCCCACCAGGCTTCTCTGTCCATGGTGTTTCCCAGACAAAAATACTGGAGTGGGCTACCATTTCCTACTCCAGGGGATCCTTCTGACCCAAGGATCGAACCTGTGTCTCTTGTGTCCCCTGCATTGGCAGGTGGATTCTTTAACGTGGTACCACCTGGGAAACCTGTGGACACTATTACCCCCACTTTATAGATGAAAATAGAGAGGCCCAAGGCTCCAGAGCACACAGAAGTAGAGTGTCAGTTCGAACCCAGCCGAGCAGTCCCAGACTCCCACCCCCACCCCGCCTGAGATAGAGTTGAGCTAAGCCATGTGTGGTCCCTAATTCTGCAGGCTTTGAGATGAATCTCAGAGGAATCATTGGTCTCTTCAGGTTGGGTTCTTCTCATGATCGAGTGATAAAGGCTGTGACTTTATTGACCATGAAAACTCCCTATATTTTTATGCCTTAAGCTGTAAAATGCATTGAAAGTGAAGCACTCTATAGTGCATAAAATTGTGCAAGTTTTAAGCCACAGCATATTAACCAGCTAATGGCAGACCAAAGGGCGTTTTTATCTTTTGATTATTACATTAATCTTCCATTAAAATTATCTATGTGATTATCACAAAGCATTGAAGATAATAAATTTAGGAAATACTTGGCCTGTTAAGGATCATTTTTAAATGCTTTTGTCAAGTTACATGTGCCAAAAATACACTGAAAACAGGCTGGCTGATTGTGCAAACAACTGAATCCAAAGATTGCTCTTATTAGAGTGATAAACTCCTTCTTCCCGTGCGTCGTCCGTGGTGTCCCACGTCATCACCCGGCCCTGCCAGCCTCGTGATTTATTGCTCTCAGCTGGTGACTTGGCGAGGCAGCGGGCCGAGCGTGTCAAGCCTTCTGTGCTCAGACACAGCCCTTAACGCCTGCTGCCAGCGACTATCAGAGCAGAAAGTTTGGAGGGGACGCCATGACGGAGGCCCGGCCCCACACGAGCCAGGCTGTCTGAACTGCTTCCCCCCACCACACCATCACCTCCATTCTTCCTCGCTCAGCAGGGGCCTCTCGCCTCGGGGCAGGACATGTGTCCCTCAATGTAGAGTCAACAGAAGGAGTGGCTCAGTTCTCTAGCCAGGAGTATTCAGGTTTCTTAACTTTCAGATCTTTGAGGTTGGAGAGAAACGGTGTTGGTTCACAGACAGGCCCAGCCAGAGGGCTGCTGGGGCGGTGGGACAAAGGGGAGTGTGAGGAGGTGAGGCGGTGGAGGGCTCTGAGAAGGCGGGGAGCCAGAGAACTGATTCAGGTTCTAACCCAAACTCTTACAAGCTTCATAACCACAAGTAAATGACATTACCATTTTGAGCCTCGGTTTTCTCCTCTGTACAGTGGGGATAACAATAGCAGCCACCTCCTCCTAAGGCCGTTGTTGTTGTTTAGTTGCTAAGTCATGACTCTTCGCAGCCCCATGGACTGCAGCACCCCAGGCCTCCCTGTCCCGCACCATCTCCTGGAGTTGCCCAGGTCCATGTTCATTGAATCGGTGATGCCATTCAACTACCTCATCCTCTGCCGCCCTCTTCTCCTAACGCTGTTGTGAGGGTTAAATGAGTTCATCCTTGAAAAGTGCTCCAATCACTGCTGCTGCCCTGTGGCCCTGCCCAGCCGGGGGCCCACCCTCGCGCCGGGCGCAGTCTGGTCCCGGCACTGCTGCCCTGCCCTTCCCCACCTCACTGTGCCTGGCCCCTCAGCTTCCGAATGGCCGTGAACACCCCCTTGCTGTGTTCCACTGTTGGTCTTGATGCATACTGGTTCTCCCCATCCCTTGTACACCCCAAACTCCTATTTATCCCTCGAAACCCAGCTCCTTTATCCCCTCACAAGACTTCCCTATCGACATGTTCCCATCAGTTACTGTCCCCATTCCTTTCTGCTCCTTCTGTATCTGTTGTCACACTTGTTCTGTTACTCACTCACTAGGCTGTGAGCTCCTTGGGTCAGGAACCAAGTCTTAATTTTCCCTCTGCCACATGAGCCAAGCATGAGACGAGGCTCAGACAAGACAAGGACTCAGTGCCAAAGGTGATGGTGGCAGCGGCCACCCAGCATGGGGGGATCTGAAAAGAGCCCAGGAGACCTCAGGGGTGGCAGTAAGGCTGACACTGGGGAGGCCGCCCAGCCGTGCCCCTGCCCAGGGTTCCCACGGTGCCTGTCCCAGCTTTGACCGTGACCTCTCGGTAATCCAAGGTATCTCGGTCCCCTTCTCTGAGCCTCACTTTCCTTTTTATCAAATGACCCACAGCTAGTGGGGCACTTATGAGCTGGGAAGTATCCCACCTGCTGGGAGGCTGAACACAGAGCCTTATTTTGGTTTGGTTTTCATCCCTGTGATGTCTTGTCTTTCAGGCGAGCTAAGCGGGGCTCGGGGAAGTTGTATGCAAGCCCAGGGCCGCATGGCAGGCGGGGACAGAACCAGGGAGGTTCTGGGAGGCAGCATGTGGTAAGGAGGGAACTCAGGCTCAGGGATCAGAAAAGCTGCACCAGGGACTCAAAGGCCTGCACAGCTACGTGTCTTCAGACCTGTTTCCCCGTCGTGCAGTGGGCTTCGAACCCACCCTGTGATGACTGGACTCTGTGCTCAGGGGAGCACCAGACCCAGGGGCAGCCCAGCCCAGGGCCGGGCTCTTCCCTCGCTTGTCCTGGGGGAGCAGAGGGTGGCTGGTAAGTGACTGGACTGTGTCCTCTCACTTTCTAGGTTAACTACATACTGGAATCGCGAGCAAGCACTGCCCGGGCTGACTATTTTGCTCAGAAACAAAGAAAACTGAACAGACGTACAAGCTTCAGCTTCCAGAAGGAAAAGAAATCAGGGCAGCAGTGACGGCGGCCTGCAGCTTCAGTCTGTTGCCGGAGCTCAGAGCCGCCTGCGGGGCCAGGTGGCTCTCGCCCACCCCGTGTCCTGCGATCCTCGGACACGCTCCGAGGTCCAGGCTCCCGGCTCACGGGACAGGGCTGGTGGGCTCCAGGGGAAGGGGGGCACTCCCTCGGACAGAGCTGGGGACGCTTCCGTGGGACCGAAGTCAGAGTGACAGTGGCTTCGACGAGCAGGGCCTGGGGACAGACGACACAGCAAGGAGCCACGAGAGGCCCCGCCATCTTCACTGCCTGATGGCCCCGCGAGAGGATGTACATAGCCAAGCCCAGACGTGTCCTTGCAGCTTGATCAAATTTCCTAAAACAAGCCAAGAACAAAAGTGTACATTTCTGTTTTTTTCTTCTTCCTTTTAATAAACTCTTTATCATGGTTGGTATGATGGACCATTCTTTGGGGCAGGATTGATTATGTTATTCTCTTTAAAATCTGCTCCCCATATTGAACAGGCAGATTGGAAAAGCTATGGCTCGATTTTTCAGAAGAAATGTTTAGGGCTTAGTCAATAGTCTTAACTATGCCATTTGTTTAAATGAGCGTGTTGCTCTGAGGATAGCATCTTACTGAAGTTCAGGAGGGGATGTAGTGATGTGTGTCCAGGGCTGCGCCACCCACCCCTTCGGAAGCCTTCTCTCCTCAGCTTCTCCAGCACCTCTGACTTCAGGAAGGCAGGACTGCACATCAAGCTCGGGGCGTGGGGAAACGGGGGTCACGCCGAGCTGCTGTTTCCTCAGTAGCCAGGCTGAGTTTGAGCCGACAGTCAGACCCGCACGTGAGCGTGCCCTGGACTCTGAAGACTCCTCCTCTCTCCACAGTGCCTGCCCCCTGGTCTCAGCGGCAGGAAAGCCACTGTTTTCACTTCATCGGAGACCTCGGGGCCAGGGGAGCTGCTGCCAGGGGTCCTGCTCCCGGGGGTGGGGAGCAAGGGAACGGGCATCGCTGCCCCCACCCCTCAGGCCAGCCTGCTGCTTCGGAGGTCCTTACCAGCCTCTCCAGGGCCCCTCCCAGGGTGACGTCCTTTCACTCAGTCCCTGGCCAGGGTGGCGGGGCCGAGATTTCACCGAGGAACTGCATTTCAAAAAAAATTTTTTTTAATTGTCGTACAGGAAGCGACGTTGCTGAAACAGCCTCTGATAGTCGAGGGTTCGTTTGCACAGGGGCATCCTAGTGAATTCCTCCTTCATTCTGATCTTTGTTCAGCCAACAGAAGCACCCTTTTCTAATGTCTTCCATTGCTACCCACCCCAGAAACAAATATTATTTGTAGCTTGCTATCTGTTATTTGAATTTTTAGCAATTTTATATTTAGATATCTTTGAAATATATAAATGACTAATTTGGTCATTAAATCTTGTGACATATTCAATATTAAAAGTCATAAACACCTTCTTTTGCGTATTGCTTTGGATTCTTGAAGTCTCGAGCACATGTTGGTAAAGAACGGTAACCACCGTGGATCGTGCTGGGTGGTGACATTTGCTGACAGTTGATGTACCGAGCGGCTCTGAAACGCTCCATGGGTCTCCTTTAATCCTGAGCAAGACAGGATGATCCTCTTCACTCAAGGGTGACATTGAAATCATCACCTCCTTCCATTACAGAAGCAACACCATTCTCGTATCATGGAATACAGCTCACGTGCAGTTGACACACAGCACACACTTGAAGGAGTAATTTAAGAGAAACACTAACCATTGTCCAGGTCCACTGAGATGGTTAAAATTCAGTTTTTCCTCTGCTTCTCTCACAACCCACACCTGGATTTTAAAGTAAGACCGTGAGCATCTCTTACCTGTCTCTCAGGCTTTATCAAGCAGCTTGGCACACCCGGGTTATACTCAAGTGACTCAACAGGCCATGCCCCCACCTTCCAGCATGTCCCCTGACCTGGGCCCAGGGTGGCCCTCACTAACCTGACGGTAACTCAGGACGGGGCCTTTACCAAGTCTGGGTGGCTGACGGCCCAAGCAGTAGTCCCTGGAGCCCCGGCCTCCACTGGTTACTGAGCTGCCCCCATCGTCTGGGGCAGGCTGTGTGCCGGCCCCTTGTGAATATGCATAGGCCCAGGTCACCAGCCAGCCTCAGGCAGGTCACCACCACCATTCCAGGGATGAGGACTCGGGGCTTGGAAGGGTCCCACCTTCCATCCAGGACACAAAAGCGAATGAATGGGAGCTGTGCCCTGAGACTCCAGGCCTGCCCTCCACGGCCACGGGCTGCAGACCTGCTGGGCACTGCCTCCGTCGGGCCTCAGTTTCCTCATCTGTTAGTGCAGGTTAGAGTAGGTGGTCCCTGCAATCCCTTCGGAGAATGTCTTGAATGTCTCAGAATCACAATGAGCCCAGACTTCCTTCCAGAGTTTTCTGTCCTGCACAACCTGCAGGAGCTCCACTGTGGACAAGAATCCTAAGAGCTGAGGAACACTGAGCTCGCTCCATCCAGCCCCCTCCCTGGAGCAGCAAGTGGATGTTCCCTCCCGGGTTCTGGTCCTTGGCCTGCAGACAGCACGCTGCCCTCGGGTCAGCACTTGCCCTCATTTGCCTCCTCGGACTCCCCTCCCCAGGACTCCTCAGTCCCACGTGCTGGGCCTGTCTCTCCACCCGGAGCAGCAGCTCCTCCTGACCTCTCTCCTCCCTGGTCCCCGGGACCAGTGTCCCCGCTGCCTTGGGAGGCCCCTCAGCTAGGTGGAGACCACGCTGATGCCCCTCCGAGTCTTCTCTCCATGGGTTAAGCTGGAAGGGGCTCCCCTCCGCTGTCACGTCCCTCAGACCTGTCAGATACCCCCTGGGGTCCCCGGTTCTCCAGCTGAAGGACTGGGAGACTTCAGGATAGAAGGGAGCAGAGACCCGACCTGATCATCGTGACGCTCGCGGCCCGGTGAGGCCAAGGGATGGCGGGTGACCCCCCAGGCTGCCCCACAGTGAGCACTGTGTGAGCCCCATGGGGACCAGCCTGGGCCTGGCAGGTGCTGGTGGAGAGATGGCAGTGGGAGCCACAGTGGGCTGGGGACCTGGGGACCTGAGACATGGGGGGCAGCAGACAGCGCCAGGCCAGGCCATCTCATCAGGCCCCTTGGCAGCCCTGCTGAGCGGGACAGGCTTGGCTTCCTGAGGCGCTGCAGCTCCCAGGAGAGAAGGAAGCCCCGCTTCCCAGTGTCCCCAGGAGGAGACGCTGTGGCTTCACCACCGGGCCCAACGTCGGCAGCGTCTGATCTTCCCTGACAGCAAGGATGGGGCAGCCACGAGGGCCAGAGAAGGGGCCCTGAGACGGGAGAGGAGGCAAGGCGGGGAGGAGGGTCGGTGCCTCTGCCCCTCCGCCCCTGGCCTGCTCCCCGTGCCCACATTGGCTCCCCGAGGGAACACTGCGGCCTCCTGGCAGCCCTGGCAGAACGGTCCCAGCTCCTGGCACGGCTCCCACCACCTCCTCTGGTGCTTCCTAGGACTATGTGCCTCCTTCCGGAAGGAGAAGCCGGAGGAAAGGAAGGAGAAAGCAGGGGCTTCCTGGTTCCGGGGGCTGAGCCTCCTCCTCTGCACAAGCAGCAGAGCCTTGCAGGGACCACGGGCTGGGTGAGGGCTGGGTCATAGTCTCCACGGCCTGGCCCCAAACCCGCCCAAATCCCAGTCCCAAATCTGCAGCCTCGCTCCTCCAGGTATGAGGCCGGATCCTCTGTGCCCCGTCTGTATGGTGGGGTGAGACGCCCACTTGCAGCGCTGGAAGCAAGACAGTGAGACAGCACGTGCCCAGCGCATGGTGCGTAAACCCCTGATAAGTGGCCACACAATGTTGGCGTCCGTCATCTCACTTAGTCCAGTTGCCCAGATGCCATGTTCTCCTCTAGCAGTGCCTGCCCTGAGAGGGCACCTGGCCAGGCCCGAGCTGTCCCCTCCTGGAGTTCCAGAGTCCAAAGAAGCTGCATGACCACTGCCAAGACCAGCTTCCTCGGTGTCTGGAAAGGGGCCATGCAGGAGCCGGGCTTCGGCCCTCTGCCCTGGGGACAGGCTGCTGATTGGGGGGCCTGCTCTGCAGGCCTGCACCCTGCCAAAGTCCCAGAGCCAGCCTCCGGGACCCTGCCCTCTTGTCCTTCCCCGCCAATTGATTCTGTGACATGAACACTCACTGAGCACCCTCCTATAAAGCAGACCCTGGGGTCGGGCAGGCAGTGCTCAGATTTCAGTTGTCTCCTGGTCGCTGTGTCCTCAGATGAGCTGCTTTACTTCTTTGAGCCTCAGCCTTCTCTTCTGTAAAATGGGACAATAAAGCCTTCTTCAAAAGACCCTTGTGAGAACTGGATGAGTTTACTAGGCCAGATGGGCTGGGCTACAGTGACACCAACAGCCCAAAGGCCCCAGTGCCTTTGACACAGCAAAGGCTTATTTTTCGTCACACAGAGTATGGTCCAGCGATCCTTGGTTTTCCACTGAAGCCTGGGCAGGGGACAGAAGGGCTAGAGAAGGGCAGCAACAATTAGACGCTGCAGTTCAAAAGCAACCCTTCCCACCTTCGCTCATATTTCATTGAACAGAATCAGCCACCTGGGGCTGCCTCCTTCAAGGGGACAGAGGGATGTGACCACCCAAGGATGGGGAGTCACAAGTGCTTATAAGAAATCACAATGTCTGCCACCAAACATTCCCAATCACAGGCCTCCCCTGAAGGTTGCACCTCATCTGCAATGAAATATTTTCCCTTCAAACTGATCCAGGCTAAAACGCTGTAACCTTCAAGTGTTGCTTGCTCAGTCATGTCCAACTCTGCAATCCCATGGACTGTAGCACGCAGGGCTCCTCTGTCCTGGGATTTCCCAGGCAAGAATACTGGAGTGGGTAGCCTTACCCTTCTCCAAGGGATCTTCCCAATCCAGGGATCAATCCCAGGTTTCTCGGATTGCAGGCAGATTCTTTACTGCCTGAGCCACCAAGGAAGCCTTCTCTACCTTAAAGTTAAGGTTGCTCAGCCGTGTCAGCTCTTTGCAACCCCATGGGTTAAACAGTCCATGGAGTTCTCCAGGCCAGAACACTGGAGTGGGATCCTTCCCCTTGTTCAGGGGATCTTCCCAACCCAGGAACTGAACATGGGTCTCCTGCATTGCAGATGGATTCTTTACCAACTGAACTATCAGGGAAGCCCTAAGAAAGCCAAGGAAGTCTCTCTACCTTAAACTTCATCCTAAACAAGAATGGCCGCGGAGTCACAGATTCAACGAGCGGTATATATGCATGTTGGTGTACATTGCAATAAAAACATAACTGGGACAGCCCTGGTGGTCCAGTGGCTAACATGCCAGGCTCCCAATGCAGGGGGCCCAGGTTCAATCCCGGGTCAGGAAACTAGATCCCACACACTACAACTAAGGATCCTGTGTGCCTCAACTAAGACCCAACACCACCAAATAAATAACTAAATAATACATACACACATAACTGTTCAAATCGAAAAATCTGCCTTGTTCCTACCCCTGAAGTCACGTGTGGGATCACAGTTACGCCTCCCACACTGACGAACATAAGCTAATTGCACACTGTCAGTGCCAGCCCCCTGCCTCTTGTTAGGCTCTTGACCAAGGTTGCTGTTGCTGCTGCTGCTAAGTCGCTTCAGTCATGTCTGACCCTGTGCCACCCCATAGACGGCAGCCCACCAGGCTCCTCTGCCCACGGGGTTTTCCAGGCAAGAGTACTGGGGTAGGGTGCCACTGCCTTCTCGCTACCAATGTTAGCTACTATTCTATTCACCGTTTCCTTGGCTATCCTCAGGCCCACCAAATCCCCATTTTATAGATGAGGAAACTGAGGCAAAGAGAAGCCTCAGCTGGGGCCATGCAGTTGGGAAGTGATGGAGAGATCACCACCCCCCCACGCTGTCCCCAGCCCTGTTGGCCCTCCCTCTGATGTGGCCCAAATGCCCTGGATCCTGAAGGTTCCCCTGAGGCCCCATGGAGAGGCCCCTGCTCTCTGGAAAGGCAGGCAGGAGAGGGAAAGGGTTAAGCCTGTCACGTTGTGTTCCCACCAAACACCTCTGCTTAAACGCAGAATCCCAACAGGGTGGTGTTTGTGGTGTTTGCTGTAAAAGCTCTAGAGTGATTTGTGAAGTCTCGAAGGCCCGTAATCTCGTCAGCGTAATGGGATTATATTTCAAATCACCACGGCCTGTTCATTACCCATTTAAACTCCTCTGACAGAGGAAAACTTACATAAAACGCACACGGCAGCCCTTGCTGACTTCCCCACTCTCCTTCCTGATTAGACAAACAGATGCTGAGGTCTGGAATGAAAAAATAATGTGCCCATTTATTCATTTTTCTGACAAGTCACAATAGATTTTTTGGTCAGGAAACTAGATCCCACACACTACAACTAAGGATCCTGTGTGCCTCAACTAAGACCCAACACCACCAAATAAATAACTAAATAATACATACACACATAACTGTTCAAATCGAAAAATCTGCCTTGTTCCTACCCCTGAAGTCACGTGTGGGATCACAGTTACGCCTCCCACGCTGACGAACATAAGCTAATTGCACACTGTCAGTGCCAGCCCCCTGCCTCTTGTTAGGCTCTTGACCAAGGTTGCTGTTGCTGCTGCTGCTAAGTCGCTTCAGTCATGTCTGACCCTGTGCCACCCCATAGACGGCAGCCCACCAGGCTCCTCTGCCCACGGGGTTTTCCAGGCAAGAGTACTGGGGTAGGGTGCCACTGCCTTCTCGCTACCAATGTTAGCTACTATTCTATTCACCGTTTCCTTGGCTATCCTCAGGCCCACCAAATCCCCATTTTATAGATGAGGAAACTGAGGCAAAGAGAAGCCTCAGCTGGGGCCATGCAGTTGGGAAGTGATGGAGAGATCACCACCCCCCCACGCTGTCCCCAGCCCTGTTGGCCCTCCCTCTGATGTGGCCCAAATGCCCTGGATCCTGAAGGTTCCCCTGAGGCCCCATGGAGAGGCCCCTGCTCTCTGGAAAGGCAGGCAGGAGAGGGAAAGGGTTAAGCCTGTCACGTTGTGTTCCCACCAAACACCTCTGCTTAAACGCAGAATCCCAACAGGGTGGTGTTTGTGGTGTTTGCTGTAAAAGCTCTAGAGTGATTTGTGAAGTCTCGAAGGCCCGTAATCTCGTCAGCGTAATGGGATTATATTTCAAATCACCACGGCCTGTTCATTACCCATTTAAACTCCTCTGACAGAGGAAAACTTACATAAAACGCACACGGCAGCCCTTGCTGACTTCCCCACTCTCCTTCCTGATTAGACAAACAGATGCTGAGGTCTGGAATGAAAAAATAATGTGCCCATTTATTCATTTTTCTGACAAGTCACAATAGATTTTTAACTGCCAATGAGTGACCTCCCGGAGGGGTGGCGGCTAGGAGGTGGCCGCCAGGCAGCAAGTGGTCATTTCCTGGCCTGGCTGGCGATGTCTCCCGGGATCACAGCTCGGCCAGGCTGAGCGCCTCTCCTCGCCCTGTCGCAGTTGGGGTGGGGGGCTGCCTGCTGGGCCGCTTGGCTGTCACCACCCAGAGGGGGCCGGGGAGCTCCTGAGGGCAAACAGGACGCAGCCACGGCCTGAAGCACAGAGCCCGGGCAGGAATCGCAGCCCTGCCTGGATCAGCAGAGTGACTGAGGACACTTGTCATCTCTTGGAGCCTCAGTGTTCCTGTCAATAAAATGCGGACAGTAAGACCGCGCATCTCAGAGGCGCGGGCCCCGGGCACGGGGCTTCCCAGGACGACCTCCAGCCGGCGCCACCGCTGCGCCTGGCCGGCCTCCACCGTGGCCTCGGCAGATAGGGTTTTGCTCTCACTTGCTGAGTCTGTGTCACTCTGCTCTGAGACGGTGCATGGAGCAGAGGTGCGCGGGCAGAGGGGCAGCTGAGTCAGGGACCCACCTCTGGCTGCCCCCCTCCTCATTCAGAAGCGGAACGCTGTCCCTGAAGACTGGTGGCCAGGCAGCCACCAGCTAGAGGGGACCCTATGGCAGTGCATGGAAAACGTCTCCCTTCCCGTCTGTCGTCAAGGCCTCCCGCCCTCTCCCAGGACTCCGTGGGCTCAGCCTCAGCTTGATGACCCTCAAGTCAGCTGGTGTCCGGTCACGTGGTGCCTGCCTCTCACCCTCCCCCAGCTCCTGTCTCTGATGCCCTGACCCCGCAGACCAGCAGGGAGGGCACCAGCGGGCTAAACCATGTGCCCCTGAGACCCGGTTCAGCCCTGGAGCCTCGCACGCTCGAACTGTGGAAGGCACAGTCAGTCACATCTCCCAGCCCTCTTCTCCTGGCCCTCCAATGACTCTTTCTGGAAAAAACTCAGTCACAGACTTCCTGAAGGCGAACCCAGTACTGGGGGATAGGGTAGGCCTGAGTTCTCTTTGGGTCCAGCCCCGGGCCTGGCCTGGAGGTGGTAGCAGCAAATTCACCCTTTCAGCCCACAAACATCTGAGCCCAGGGCCTGGGCAGGGCCTGACCCTCAGGCTGCAGCAGGGACATAGAGGCTGACTCCTCCAAGCCCCCTCACCTGGCAAGGAGGGTGCACTTTATCTGAGAGGCCTTGGACAGATGAGAGCCAGCAGCTGTAGTGGGGGTGGGTTGCAGGCCAGGGTGGGACCCAGAGAAACCCTGCTCCACCCACTGGGAGCCAGTGAGGGAGGGGGCGGCCAGGTGGGTGAGGGCCAGCCTCAAGACTGAGCTAAGAATCTGCAGAGAAGGAATGAAAATCTGCTTGCTTGCTGTGTGACCTTGAACTCATGACTCAGCCTCTCTGAGTCATCTCCTCATCTGCACAACTGGGACAAAATCTCATATTCAGTGTCACTGACTTGGCGTACCGTAGGGGATGAGTAACAAGTAGCCAGTTGTCAGTGGTCAGAGTTGGACCATAAAGAAGGTTGAAAGATGAAGAATTGATACTTTTGAACTGTGGCACTGGAGAGTCCCTTGGACAGCAAGGCCATCAAACCGGTCAATCTTAAAGCAAATCAACCCTGAATATTTACTGGAAGGACTGATGCTGAAGCTCCAATACTGTGGCCACCTGATGCAAAGAGCCAACTCACTGGAAAAGACCCTGATACTGGGAAAGATTGAGGGCGGGAGTTAAGGTGGCGACAGAGGATGAGATGGTTCGATGGCATCACCAATTCAATGGACATGAGTTTGGACAAATTGGGAGACAGTGAGGGGCAGGGAAGCCCGCTGTGCTGCCGTCAGTGGTCAGAGAGTCAAACACAACCTTCCGACCAAACAGCAAGTAGCCATGGAGATGGTGCCAAGTGGCTACTGGGAGCAAGGCCTCTCCTGCCAGTAGGCCTCAGGGGCATCTCCAGAACCCCAGGGGAGCCCCTGACCCATCCAGCTGGGGGCCTAGGCCCCCCTCCCAGGGCCCGACCACCAGCCTTCTCCCCTCACCGCTACTGCCTGCCTCGCTGAGTAGCCCCAGGCAGGGTTCTTATCTTCATGCATTAACTCTATGAATACGTGAGAAATACTGTGAAGCTAATTCTTTTTAAAATGATCAAATTTGTCTATATTATAGCATTCCAGCCCCCAGCTTCCTGAAAGCGAAAAATATTTTAATGTCATATTCCCATGTAAATTTCAGTTTAGAATTTAATACCCTTTTAAATACATTAAATTTTTAGCATTCTTCAAGTCTTTGGTTCTTCTAAGGGCTTAGCTGCTGTGTGTTAGAGGAAAGGGCTGGGGATGGCTGTAAATTAGGAGAGAACATTCTAGAATTAGGTTACCCCCAGACCTCTGTGCCCACCCCCATTGTAGGAGTTATTCCTCTGGGCTGAGGAGTATCTGAGCCAAACCCTGGAGTCCTGGGAGGTGTCAGAAGTCTCGATTTCCTTGCTGGAGTGGCTGTGATTTTATCAAATAAACAGGGGTGGCTTTACGGGAGGACTCCTCACAGCAGCCTAGGTCGGGGTGCCAGATAGCCTGGTTCCGGCCACAGTCAGAAGCCTGAGCACTGCAGTCCAGTTGCCCAGCTCAGACCCAACTTCTGCCACTTGCCTGCAGGTGACCTGGACGTGTTCTCTATGCCTGTTTCCTGGCCCCAAAATGGGGCCATGTCGGAGTCAGTGCACAGACTGCTATGAAAGGGGAGATTATCAGCTTTGCAGAGGTGACCGCCAGGATGCACTGGCTGGCCTGGCTGAGGGCTCCAGGGTGATGATGTAAGATCGTTTTAACTGATCCGTATCCCCACTCCAGCTCCTAGACTAAGACCTCATCCCCCAGCCACAGGATGCCCGAGGGTGTCTCTGCAAAGCCCCGTGATTGGCCCATGGGCTGTAGCTTCCCACGAGTCCCACCAGTTCCGTCTTGGAGCAAAGCCAAGGACAGCCAGGGGAGGCTCTGAAAATGATAGGGAGGAGAGTTCATGGCAGTCTGGGTGGAAAGCAGGGTGGGGACCTCATGCCTCCCTGGGCTCAAGGGCTGAGGGCTGAGGGCTGCCTGGGGCACCCGGCCCACCAGCCTTGAAGTCTGCTCTGGCCTGCCCACACCCCCTGCCGTGGGTCACCACACCAGGCTCCTTGAGTGAACCCCTCCATGTCTCTGAGCACCCATCTGTGAAATGGGGTCAGAAATAACAAAGCCTTCCTAGTGAGAGGACCCAGCAAGGTAAGAGTCATCACCCAAACTCAATGTGTGGTGAAAGGCCATCCGTCCAAGCGATCATTAACCAGAATGAGAAATTTACAGTATGAAGACCTGAAATCCAGTAAGATGATGGCTCTGCTTTCTAATCACTTTCAGGGGATGATATACTGCATTGATCGAAGGAGACGAACTACACTTTGGGTTCCAACCAGTGTCTGCAATGAAAGCAGAGGGCTTGTTAACCTAGATTTACAAAATCTCCAACCTGGTGGGAAGGAAGGCCTGCTGGGAGGAAGATGCTGCCGGTGTGTGATACTGGGAGGACCCGGGGGCCAGGTAGGGATCCCCCTTGAGCCTGCCCCAGAAGAGGCCCAAGGGATCCCTCTCCAAGCAGCCACCAATGAGTTAGCTTCCTGGTGCGGAGTGAGTTTCCCAACTCTGGGGGAATGTAAGTGCTCAACCTTCAGTCAAGAAGTGCCCACTAGTGCCTACCTTGTGCCAAGCTCAGCTCGGGCCCAGAAGGTACAGAAATGACCTGACCCAGAGCCTCTCTTTGGGAACTCATGGACAACAGGGCCAAGAGAGTCTCTAGAGCTCGGGTGACCAGAGGTGGAACAAGAGGGGAGGCAGACACATCCTTTCCCTCACAGAGCCCTTTGCAGCTGGGGGCTGGGAACACTCCTGGATCCAGGGGGTCCAACTGGAAGATGGCAAGCTGGTGGATGCTGGGGGAGGCCAGATTCTGAGGCAAGAAACCGCAAGAGGAAGAAACCAAGCAAGTGGAAGGAGAGTGGCCAGAGAGTCCACCCCCACCTGCGTGGATCAGTGTGAGTGAGAAATGGCTTCTCGGCTCCCCATGGGCTTAGGAGGCCTTGCTGCTGGGGCGCCTTGAGGCCAGGAGCTCAGTGTGCACAAAGACCTCTGCCAAATGGTCGTGTTGATCATTACCCAATAAATCCTCCCTGTACTGCGGAAGGTAGGGCTCCTGAAGCCTTCTGCCCCGATCTCTGTTCTTTCCCATCCGTGTCAGGAAAGGAAGCCTTCGGCTTTGCAGAGGGTCAATCTCTGTCCCCCCGCTAGGATGCTGTGAGGGGCTCTTGGGAACAGGACCGACGTCCTGGGCTCTCACAGAGCAGTGCTCAGCCGACACTTGCCTCCCATGAGACCCGCCTTCCATCAACGTGTGTGTCAGCAGAAGACAGACCCTCGGCCGAAGACTTGATCACCCGCAACTCTGCTGTCCCATTTCTGGACCTCACTCGCTGCCCCTGAGAAGGGCATCCTCCAGGTCAGCTCCAGACTGTTCCAGGCTTTGGAACCTCAGAAGGAGGGACTTCTTATCCCCATGCCATATAATGTGACAGGACAGGGGGCTGGTTGGCTTGATGGCAGCCATATGTTTACCCTCGGGCCAATCCCCGTGGCCGGGGGCAGGCTGCCGTGAATGGCAGCGCTCCCAGGACACGGCTCACAGGGTGGACCCCAGTCACCAGAGCAGAGGAAGCGGGGCAGGTAGAGTCCATGGATCTCTTCAGCAGTTGCCGTGTGCCAACCACTGTGCTAAATACCTATTCAAATAATATTCTCAAAATTCCCCTGAAGCAGAAGCTCGTGGCATCCTTCCACAGTAACAAGACCTAAAGGCTAAACAGGCTTTGCCCCGTGAGGAGGACCCACTTCTGTCTCCAACCCCAGTGCTCCCCCTCATGGGCCACCTCCTCCACATGGGCATAAGGGAAGTGAGGCTGCCCACCAACCACAGCGTCTCTGGGGAATAGTGGGCTGTGTGAGGGTATGTGTGTGTGGTGTGAGTGTGCTGTGTGTAACATATGGTATATGGTGTGTGTGGGGTGAGTGTGGGGGGAGTATGTATAGTGTGTATAATAGGCAGTGTATCATGTGAGTGTGTGTGTGGTGTGATATGACTGTGTGGTGTGGTATGACTGTGTAGTGTGTGTGGTGTTTGTGTGTGGTGTGTGTGGCATGAGTTTCTGGTATGTGCGTATACACGGTGTGTGTGGTACGTGTGGTGTGTACGTGTATGTGAGGGAGCGTTTACTCCATGAGCCGCCTGCCCCTGCCATCCCCACTCCCCCCGGGCAGGGCACACATCCTCACACACCTGTGCTCGGGGCACAGCGAGCCTGGCGGCGTCTGCTCTTGAAGGAGGCCATGAGGGTCTCTAAGCAGCCCCTTCCCTACTGCCGAACAGCTGGCCACCATCTTGGCACACATTTGCCTGTCACATCTGATTTGCAAAGTCGTGTCTGTAACAGACCCACAGGAGCGTCCAGTTGGGACTTTTTCAGGTCAAGGAGTATTTTACAGAGTCTTTAGTTCTTCAGAGGGAAAAAAAATAAGTGTGAACAGCCCTCCTTCTCCACTGCCAGACTGACACTCTCAGCGATGGAATGTTCCTCCCAGCCACCCTGGGCTAAAGCCTTGAGAATCACCTGAGCTTCTGGCAGGAACCCATTTTACAGATGAGGAAATCGAGGCTCAGAGGAATCCTGTCACTTCTCCAAGGTCACATAGTGACTAAGAGCAGAGCCAGGATTTGAACATGGCCCCTCTGGCCCCTGAAGCCATAGTTCATCCTCATCATGTCCACAGCCTCCCTGCAGATTCCTGAGCTGAGCTGTCTTTGCTGGTGTGACTCCAGGACCTCCTCCTCCAGGAAGCCTGCCTGAGCTGTCACGGTCCTCCTTGGCCCTTCGAGCTCTTACCACTCACTAGAGTCTCTGGTTTCCAGAACATTCTGGGAGGGGCCCACCAGAGCTGAGCACTTTGATCCCCTGAAGGCATCAACTTGGCCAAGGTGCGTCCACTGGCTGGAGCAGAAGCCCAGGAGGATGCAGGCCAAGCAGGTTCTTTTCCTGCAGGAACCCCCAGAGCCCTTAATGGGTACCATGTGCCATGAGCCAGAAAGGAGTGACATACGCACTGTTTCCCAAACACCATTTTTTTTGCCAGAGCCACACACGTGTCGCTCAGAACTTAGAGTGACAATGCTGTTTCAGGCAGCTCAAGTTAAGCAGGGTCAGCACAGACTGAGAGCAAACCAACTCTGCCGCCTATTAGCTGTGTGACCTTAGGCAAGTTGCTTACCTCTCTGAGCCTGTTACCCTATACACTTCCATGCGGCTCATCAGGGCCGCTCCATCTTCACCCCGGCAGCCATCATCACCCTCCATCCGGCAAAAGCCTCTTCCCAGGCCTCTCTTGCTCCCATCTGTCTCTCATTCCCAGGTGTGATCCCTGGGCCTGGAGGACTGAGTTTGCCTTGTTCTGCACTCACAGTAACTCCAGCACTAGAGCAAGCCTGGCACAAAATACTGTTAGTTTAATGATTGAATGGATGGAAAAATGAGTATTCCTATGTGAACGCTCTGAATTTCATATGGGCAGGCATGGCCCGGCACAGCAGCCCATAGCCACTCCCTCTCTGACCCCCATCCCTATCCTTCTACATTTCAGTCTGCTTTTAACCTTAAAGGAAGTCCAAGTCTCATTCAGCAAACATTTATTCAATTTGAATAATTATGTCCTGTTGGGAGCTGGCAGATGGCAAAAGATGACTGGGAGAAACTCTTTGTCTTCTCATATAAAAAACAGCCTCTCTCTCTCTAGAGAAGCCTAAGAGGCTCCAGCCTGGGCTCTGACCCCCAGGCTTCATGGGCTCCTTGCCTCTACACTATGCCACCATGGCAGGACTATAGCACCTATGCCCATTGCACAGATGAGCAAAGTGAGGCTCAGAGTTCTCAGTAACTCACCAAGGTCATACAGCTAGGGGGAAGTGGGGCAAAAAATTTGACCAGGTTTCATCTGATCCCAGACTCTGAAATCCCAGCCCTTCATAGTTCTTGACTGAGAGGCATGTGACATTGTAAATAATGTCATTCTGTCCTGAGTTGCCTAGCTCTGCCTCACTCCCTATTTTTGTGTGACACTAAGCCAGTCATTTCTCCTCGATGAGCCTCAGTTTCCTCATCTGTAAAATGGGGCCAATAATCCCTCCTCTACAGAGTCATGACAATTACATGAGCTAGTAGATGGGAGCTCAGAACTGAGCAACTTCACTTTCACTTTTCACTTTCATGCACTGGAGAGGGAAATGGCAACCCACTCCAGTGTTCTTGCCTGGAGAACCCCAGGGACAGGGGAGCCTAGTGGGCTGCCATCTATGGGGTCGCACAGAGTCAGACACGACTGAAGCGACTTAACAGCAGCAGCAGCAACAGCAGTAGATGGGAGCAAGATGTCAGAGACAGAGCCAATTTTGTGATTGTATGGTCAGAGGCGCAGAAACAGCTGGGAAGTGGTTGCCTCAAAGATGAAGCTCTCGGCTGAGCCTGAGGAATCAGTACCCAGTGCAGTGGCCAGCATACAACAGGTGATCAATAAACTTTGATGGAATGAATGACTACCTTCTGCTGGTGTTGCCAATTGTTCTGGAACATGGACAGAGGCACAGAGCTTGAACCAGGGTTCCCTTGGATAGACACTGAGAATACAAGGGATGCAATGGAGCAGGACAGCCAAGACCCATTCTCCAGCTTCATGGACTCGGTACACATGGCCAAGACAAGTGCCACACAATCAAGATGGCCGCCTCAGCACTCAAGATGGCCACCACACCTGACAAGACGGCTACCACACAGCTGCCCCAGCTGCCCCAAAAACCAGTGTCCACGGGGTACCAAGAGCCCCAGTGTGACTGGATTCAAAACAGAAAAAGCATTAATTGTTAAATTGTGACCAGACTCCAAACAGAGTGAGTCAAAACTCAGGCAGGGCAGCCTAAACTCTCTCAGGAATAAGAATCCAGTCAGCCCATCCCTGTGCCTCCGAGAATGCTGGGTAATTACTTTTTCCCTTTTGTCTGTTTTCTTTTCACAGAACTAAGAAGCAGCCTCCAAAATCAGTTAAAGCTTCCAAAGTGCTTCTTTCCCCAGAAATCTTTTATAAAAGGTGAAAGATTTACAAGACCTGGAGAGCAAACCAAGCAGGATAATTGTTTTTGGAATGACCCCAATATTTTCACCCTGGCGACCCCAGCTGGGCATCTTGCCCCATATTTATGATTCCTGGTCCTCTGCGCACCACTGAGTGACCTTTCTGAGCCCCTTCTGTGAGTCCCCAGTCCCTTATCGGGCCTGTAAGTCACCCTGACGCTATCTCTCGGGAGGGTCTTCTGCACTTAATTTAACTCCCCTCATCGTTATTTCCCGGACTTCAAGGTTTTCTCTTTCGAATTGCCCTTCCCGGGACAAGCATAATCTGTTTGCCATCAAGCCCAATAAATATGTTTGTGCGGGAGATGGAACTGTTTGGGGAGAGCGGCTCAGGCCCAGGAAGCCGCCTCCAGCTCTCAGCCCCTTCTGGGGAGCCATGGCTGGTCTGTGTGTCCTTGAGCCTTGGTCCTGGCGGGAGCCACTGCCTCAGTTCTGAGGCCGAGTGGCCGGTTGTAACACATAAAGATACAAGACACCTGGTTAAATTGGCATTTCAGATAAACAATGAATTTTTTTAGTATAAGTATTCCCCATTCAATATATGTTTAAAAAAAAAATTCTTCACTGTTTATCTGAAATGCCAATTTAACTGGGCATCTTGGGTTTTATCTGGTATCAGCTTCTGGGGGCCATCTCACTCACTTCCTTAAATGTAGATTAATACACTGGAGAGTGTTTATTTACCAGTGTTGCCGTAACAAAGTACCAGAGACTGGGTGGCTTAAACAAACAAACAAAAAAATGTTTTCCTCATAATTCTGGGAGCTGGAAGTGCAAGATCCAGGTAACCAAGCAGGGCTGGTTTCTTGCAGAGTCTCTCTCCTTGGCTTGTAGATGGCGCTTCTCCTTGTACGTGTTCATACATGGCCATCCCTCTGTGTATGTCCTAATCTCCTCTGCTGAAACAGTCCTGTTGGATCAGGGCCCACCCTAGTGACCTCACTGTAACTTAATTACCTCTTTGAAGACCCTGCCTCAGAGTCACATTCTAAGGTACGAGGGTTGGGCCTTCAACACATGAATTTTGTGGGGACACATTCCAGTCCACCACGAAGGGCGTTTCACTCCCTCCCACCAGAAAGCTCCAGAGTCTGGGCTCACTTCAGAGCAGCCCTGGAGACAGGAACCTTGCCTGTCCGTCCACCGCAGGCTCTGCAGGGCCCTGGCTCAGAGCAGGCCCAGAACGAAATCTGCCAGGGTCCCGTCAGTTCACCCCCACTCTCTCCCGACCTCGCCATCCTGGCAATACTGAGGGGTGCCCCCACGACCCTGCAGGCAGGTACCATCAGTCACAGAGTGCAGAGCAGGAATGAGGCACAGGAGCACAAAGGCAACTTGAAATTATTGAAATTATCCAAAAGTTGTTCAAAGCTGCCTACCCTGATGTTTTGATACTTCATACCACAGCCATGAAAGATATTACTAGCTTTGGGAGAACAGTATCCCAGACTCTTCACACTATTTCCCAATTTCCTGTAAGTCTATGAACAGTGAATAGTGCCACCCCATAGCCCAAGAATCAAACCAAGGTCTTCTGCGTTGCAGGCAGATTCTTTACCAACTGAGCTATCAGGGAAGCCCCTGCTGCTGCTGCTGCTAAGTCGCTTCAGTCGTGTCCTACTCTGTGTGACCCCATAGACGGCAGCCCACCACGCTCCCCCATCCCTGGGATTCTCCAAGCAAGAACACTGGAGTGGGTTGCCATTTCCTTCTCCAATGCGTGAAAGTAAAAAGTGAAAGTGAAGTCGCTCAGTTGTGTCTGACTCTGTGCAACCCCATAGATGGCAGCCCACCAGGCTCCTCCGTCCATGGGATTTTCCAGGCATGAGTTCTGGAGTGGGGTGCCATTGCCTTCTCCAAGGGAAGCTCCTGTAAGTCCATAATTAACATAAAACTTTTTTTTTAATTTAGAAAAAATTTTAATGAGAAATGTGCTGTAGAAATCAGAGCCACATCTATGTTTGCCTGCGTGCGAGCCAAGTCGCTTCGGTCGTGTCCAATTCTTTGTGACCCTTTGGACAATAACCCTCCAGGCTCCTCTGTCCATAGGATTCTTCAGGCAAGCATACTGGAGTGGGTTGCCATGTCTTCCTCCAAGGGATCTTCCCAACCTAGGGACTGAACCCGCTTCTCTTATGTCTGCTGCACTGGTAGGCAGGTTCTTTACCACTAGCATCACCTGGAAAGCCAAATCTATGTTTACATGAAGTTCATTAAACCCCAGTGAGAATACAAAATACTCTGATGATCCAGATACAATAGATACAATTTATAAACTCAAAGAACTTGAGTGGGAAAGTTAATACAGAAGTTTAACTGATACTACTGTAAAAGAGGCAACACTGAAACAAAACAGGAAAAATACATAAATATTGGATAATTCCTTGGTGGCTCAGAAGTTAAAGCATCTGCCTCCAATGCGGGAGACCCAGGTTCGATCCCTGGGTCAGGAAGATCCCCTGGAGAAGGAAATGGCAACCCACTCCAGTATTCTTGCTTGGACAATCCCATAGACTGAGGAGCCTGGTGGGCTGCAGTCCATGGGGTCACAAAGAGTCAGACATGACTGAGAGACTATACTTATTTACTTTACTAATAAAAAATAGTTTAGTAAAAGAAATAGATAATTGAATAAAATAATCACCTCGTATCTTGATGCTGGCTGATTTTCTCTTCTGACCCCAAGACTGACAGATTTTCATTGCCTTTATCCAGTCATGTCTCTCTTTGATGTGAAGGTTTATTTTTACTTATTTTTAGACTAGCCCATTAGCTTCTAATATTTCTAAATATTATTAAATTAATGTCGGCTTCTGTACTAGATAATCCACCTGAAATAAAAAAACAAGTGGAAAAAAGAATGGAACTACGCCTTAGAGAAAATGGTATAAGAGCAGGAAAAGTTTAATCAGGCAATGTGATGAGACAAAGGCTTACCCCAGGAGGAGCGGCTGCCACACAGGAGGGCCTGTCTGTGTGTCTGTCTCCTCACCCTCTTATTCTCAGAGCCTGGCAAAGAGAAAGCGTGCAATAAATATCCCTGGACTGACTGGACTGAGTGACGTCTTGGTTGGTCGTCTGCTCATGGCCTCCCTGGTTGGTGAGCCCCCACAAGCTGGGCTCCTGAGGCCTGGTCCCCAGAAGCAAAATACAGCTGTTCCATCCCACCAAGGCCCTGCCTGTGTCCTGCAGCCAGGGGCAGCCACCCTCTGTCCCTTCCCTAGTGCCCTGGCACCTGAGAAACCACCTCTCTGGGTACCTGGCTGCAGCAAAGGGAGGGTGCCCAGGGCAGAGAGCCAGCCTGTGCCTGCCCAGGAGGCCCGGCCCAGCTGTTTGGGGAGGCCACTGGCCTGTAAAGACACAGTGCTTCTGCGAGTTTCTCCTGATACAATAAAAGATTATCAGCTAAATAAAACAAGGAGTGACTGGGGCCACTAAGCCCTGCTGGACTGAAATCGTGTGAGCAAAGTGGTTTTCTCGGAGAGATTTATTTCCTGCACTGGCTTCAGGCAGCCAGCCCAGCCGGAAAGAACGGGGTTGGTCTCCCTCCATTGGGGTTGGTGGGGAGGACACGAGTTTTTATTTAATCTTCCAATGAGCTGGAACAGTGAAGACAGCGTGAATGGACATTAATTCTGAAACAAATTATTAAAGTGCGATCTGGGATTCCGGGAAAGCCATCTACCCCCTGCCTGTCTGCCACTTCCCCTCACCCAGCCCATAAATCCCTCCCATCCACTCAAACCCCAACACAGGGTTTCCCATCCAGAGAAGAAAAGCCTGGAACTGACCCGAGCCCAGGGCCAGTGGAATATCGGCCTGGCGGGACAGCCCCTGCCCTCCAGCTGACATCATCTTCCTTCTGGGCTTTGGCCCCTCAGAGGGACTCCCTACATTTTATCCCCTCATTACCTGTATCTATGATCAAGGATGCCCCCAGGCAGAGATGGCCACCACCTCCTTCTCATGGGCTCAACCTCCATCAGCCTCCACCAGCTCTGGCCCCCTTCCTCACACCCAGACCAGCCCAGGCCAACAGGAACCTCACTACCATCCTAAACTGTCTGACATTCCACACTCCACTGCTGGGGTCTGCCCAGGCCCTGGTCATCTGAAAGGAAAGTGATCTGGAATTCAAGCAGGGAGCCAGAAAGCATGAGCTGGGCAATCTGAGGCCTCTGGGACTTGGACAGAAAATGTCAAACCCAGCATCCCACAGTGGCCAGTCTGGGAGAAGGGAGACAGCCAGTACTGAGTAATCACTGTGGAGAGGGCATGCCAGGCACAGGGCGGTAGACCAAGGGGCATCTCAAGTCACTGGGTGCTGGAGGAGTTCAGAGGGGCTTCCAGAGACAAGACCCCTGACCCGGGCATGGAAGGAGGAGGAGGGGTACAGCACCCAGACCCAGAGGAAGCAAAACTTCAGAAGCTCTGGAGGGAGAAAGAACACCTACCGCCACATTCAAGATCTATTAGAGTAATGATGATCACGAGAGCTGAAATGCACGGAGCACTTCCCGTCTGCTGGGCCACAGGCTTTACATGTGTTCTCAGATTCTAATCTTCCCAACAACCCACAAGGATGCTACTGTTGCTTAGTCACTAAGGTCTTCCCTGGTGGCTCAGTGGTAAAGAATCTCCCTGCCAAGCAGGAGAGGCAGCTTTCACCTCTGGGTTGGGAAGATCTCCAGGAGAAGGAAATGGCAACCCACCCCAGTATTCTTGCCTGGGAAATCCCATGGACAGAGAAGACTGGTGGGCTACAGTCCATGGGGTTGCAAAAGAGTCAGATATGACTTACCAACTAAACAACAAGGAAGTAAGAACTACTAATATTCCCATTTTACAGATGAGGAGACTGAGGCTCAGAGAGGCCAGCTGCCCAAAATAGTATGTGGGAGAATTTGAACCTAGGTCTCTCTGACTCCAGAGACAAGGCCCTACCACACCCTGCCTCCCCTGGACCCCATGCAGACTTCCCCCACTGGTCTATGTTGGGGCAGGCAAGGCAGCATGCAGATCAGTAGGCTTTGAAGCTGTATCTGCACGAGTGAGTCAGAGCATGGTCAAACCCACTTGGCCTTGTCTTCCCTCTTTCCTTCATCCCTTCCTGACTCTCTAACAACAAAGCCTGTGTCCACGGGTGACAGGGGTTGGGTGGGATTGAGAGGTCCTGGCCAGGTAAGTTCTCCTGCCTGAGCTGATCAACCCATCACAGCCATGTGCATAGATCCACCTGCCCAGGACTCACCTGTTTTAATGATCACAAACACATTTTATCATTATTATTATTTTAGTTTTAATTTTTTTTTCAATTTTTTGGCCACAATCAGCATACAGGATCTTAGTGCCCCAATCAAGGCTCGAACTCATGCCCCTGCAGTGGAAGCTTGGTGTCTGAACCACTGGGCCTCCAAGGAAGTCCCAGTAATCAGAAATCTCTTGAGGGTCACATAGCCACATATCATACCCTACCTGTCCAAAGTAGACAGGCCGCTCTGGGCTCCCGATTCCCAGAGCCTGGCATGAATCAGGGCCGAAGGTTCAGAGAGCTCCTTCAGGCCAGGCTGGGGGCCCCACCTTCTGTTCCTCCCGGCAGCAATGCCTCCATCCACTCAGCTGTACAAACCTGGAAGGGCCTTCCCGCCTCCCGTCCATCACCCCATAACCAATCCATCAGCAAGTGTCTGCGCACGTTGTGCTTATTTGCTCAGTCATGTCTGACTCTTTGCAACCCCATGGGCTGTAGCCCACCAGGCTCCTCTGTCTGTGGGATTCTCCAGGCAAGAATACTGGAGTGGATTGCCATGCCCTACTTCAGGGGATCTTCAACACCCCAACACAAAGCACACCCCCAGTTGGCCCACTTCTCCCTGCTCCACCACCTCCTCCCTGGGCCCAACATCCCCATCTCTCACCTCTCCAAGACTCCCAACCACATCCTCCTCAGCAACATCTGATGGGTGTCAGTGATGGGATCGCAGACAGGAACCTCGTGTGCGACTGTGTGGCAAATAGAGCATTCTCTTGTTCTCTGATGATGGGAAAGGAGTACATTTTCTATCAGCCTAGACAACAAAAATGATGGAAACCAAGCATTCAGTAAGGATTTAGTTAACAACCACCCTTTAATCATGTCACCTCTCTCCAGCTGATGTCTTGCACACCCCTCTGCCCAAGCTGGTTTGCTCAGGTCAAATTTGCTCACTCAAGACTTAAATGTCTTCCTCCTTTTATCCAGGATGGGATGGGGAGTCTTTCTTGATCACTGCAAATATTTTCAAAATGCTGTCTTTTTATCCTCTGGGTCCCTCTCAGGGATCTCAGCCCCCCAGGACCAGGTGCCCCATCCTCCCTTCCCCATCGGCTCAGAGCGTCTGGCAGGGGTAGCTGGACCCACAAGCAGCCCCCTTGGGTGATGACCGTCCCGCCCCAAAGATTCCGGTCCTTCCACGCTTATGGGAACAAAGCCTTGAGGGATGAGAGAAGAGGGGCAGCTAGTCTGGAGGGGAGACTCAGCAAGCCAGAGATTCCTGGAGGGCTGGGTTAAGAGGCTGGGATGACTTCCTTGCACAGACACTGATAATAATAATAGAAGCCTGCCACACACAGGTCTGGTCCTTTCTGGGTGCTGGGCCCTGTGCTAACACTCTGTGTGCCCACACCTCCCCGCTGAGGTAGGTAATTGTGTTATTTTCCTGTAGACTGGGAAGCTGAGATGCAGAGAGGGTGGGCACACAGCTAGCACAGTCCTGATTCAAATCCCAAAGCCTGGCCCCTCGCTGCTGTGCTCCAGGCCTGGCACTCAGCGGTTGGGAGGACCCAGCACACAGGGATGGGGAGGGGCCAGTGAGTGGGAAGTGGAGCGGCAGGCTGGGCCCTGGAGGTGGGCCTGGGACCAAGTCAAGACTCGGTCCAAGAGCAACAGGAGTTCACGTTTGGGCTTTAAACTGGAGAGGTTCATGGTCCTGTTTGGGTTTGGGTTTAAAGGCTGCTTGACTGTCCTGTGTCAAGTGGATAAGAGAGAAAGAGACTGAGGCTGTGGGGGCAGGAAGGGGAGGGGAGAGAGGGGTGAGAGAGAGAAGGGAGAAGGAGAGAGAAATGAGCAGACCTCATGGATGCCACCACTGTAGTCAGTGGGGGAGCTGGTGACCCCAGCTGGCAGGGGCTCTGGGTGTCTAAGGCTCAGCAGCACCTCCTTACCCCCCACCCCCACCCTCAGTCTCCCCAGTCCAGCCCAGCAACTATTCCACCTCCTCCTTCTTTCCTGCTGGATCCTCCCAGGGTCCTTGTCCCTCCTGACTCCAGGGAAACTGTCCAGAGTCCCTCAGGAGAAGCTGCAGAGATGGGGACCCTGAGGTCTGTCTGACTCCCGACCTCAGCTCTTGCACCTGCTCCATGTGGCTGCTGCCAAGAATGAACCAGCCTGCACACAAAGCAGCCCCTTTTGTATTTCTGAACTGCTCAGGACTTGCCCAGTAGCAGAAATAGTGAAAATACAAACCTTCTAAAGTCAGTAACAAGCTCGAACGCCAAGGCAAGAATGAGTAGTGACAATTCCTACAGCTTGTCCTGTGGGAAAGCTCTGGCCAGGAGCGGGGTCCTGCGCCCGTATATGAACCAGTCACAGTGTCAGGACGGGAACCGTGATGTGCTGGGCCTGGAGGGCACCTTCTTCCTTGTGTTCAGTGGTGGGTGCTGGGTTTGCCACCAATAGTGTGGGACCTCAAAATCAAGTTACTACAAACCCTGTTTCACGAACATCTCAGAGAGGTTAAGCAACCTGTCAAATTACCCAGCTTCCCCTTCCATTGCTCTGAACCTGTGCTCAGAATCCCCATCTGCAGGGGTGGAGCAGGTTTTAGAGTAGGGACAGGGCACATTGGTGGTCCCTGTGAGAGAAAAGCCAGACTTACTTTTTTCTGGCATTAAGGTCCTGCAAAGCTACCTCACTTCCCGTTTCCCTCTCTGACCACTTCCCTCCTACATGCGCTGCCAACCAGAGGTCCTACCGCTCTGCCGGACTGCAATTACCTGGCAGGGGTAGGGCCTCAGTCCTCTCTAAACCTCCTCTCCCTTCCCTCACCTTTCCCAGGGCAGAGCCTGGCTCAGGACCAGTGCTTCTGAAAGGTTCTGTGTAGATTCTCAAAGGTTCTGTGTGAATGAGCTGGAAAGGACCTATAGAAGTCCCTGGGCTCAAAGCCTCCAGACACACAGCTCACCCTCTCCGAGGCCCCCGCTGTTGCTGGTTTCAATCCCACTTTCTCCCAAATCAAGCCTCCCTGTCAAGTCTCCAAGTCAAGACTTCCTGGCAAGTCAATTCCACTCCCTCCCAAAGCTCAGGTCCCCACCAGGGCATCCGGGGGTGAGCCTTCTCCCTGGGACCTGAAGTGATCGAACGAATCCCGAGAGATCAGGAGCTTTCTCCGCCCAAGATTCAAGAGTCAAGAGGACACCGGAACACACACGCACACACACGCACACACACGCACACGCACGCACGCAGCTCCATTTCTTCCAGGAGGGGAGGAAACTCCCATTCAGGTCTTCTCTTTCTCAGGGAAGGTCAGGGAACCTGGAGATGGGAAGGGGCAAGGGAGGAAGAGATCTCCTTCATCTGCCTGCCCTTGTGACCGTCTCCCAGGCCTGCAGATCCTGGCCTGGGACCCCCACACCTGCTCACCCCGACCCGGCCTGCGGGGAGGAGGGGCGCCAACAAAGGAAGGGTCCCCATCCCGCCAGGACCGGATGCGCCCGGCCCGCCACAGCAGGTCTCCCCAGGGACACACACGCTGGACGCGTTCCCGCCCGCGGCCGCTGTCACACGCGGTGGATCCGCAAGGGCTCACACACACATTCCCCGTATCCCGCGCACACCCGCTGCCTCGTGGAGCCGGACACACGCGGCGGGAAGGCCTTGCGAGGGCCAGGGTGCACCGGGTGGGTCCACGATCGGATGCCCGCGCGTCCGTCTGGGCCTGGGCCTCGTTCGGCGGGGGCGCGACCCCAAGCGCCCCAAACACCCGCGGGGGTCCCGGCTGCCCGACGGTGGCGAGGCGGGACGCTCGGCTCAAGAGCAGCCGAGACTTCCGCCCCGGCCCCGCGCCGCCCCTCTCCGCCGGGCAGCGGCAGCCGCCAGGGAGGCCCAACCGCGGCCTCGTGGCGCCCCCTGCGGTCGGCACTACGCGGGCTCGGGCCGGGAGCCCGGGGGCGCCGGGATGGGTGGTGGCGCCTCCTCTCCCGGGCTCCACTGTGGCCGCAGACACCCTCCCGGAGCGGCCTCCTGCCCGGCCCGCCCGGCTCGCACCCCAACCTGGCCACGCGCGGGGGCTGCTTCCTCCTTCGACAGAGCGGGAGACCCAGGCGCGACGCACAGCCGGGACGCGGGGAAACCTGGCTGGGACCTTGACTCTGGGGCATGTGAATGGGGGTCTCCAAACCTGGCCGGCCACCTCCTGGGTCGTACTGGTCTCCTCCCGGCACCGCCTGCCACTGCCCGCCCCAGCCATCCTCTGAGCCCACTCACCCACACCCTGCTCATTTGTCCAGGAACTGCCCGCACCCACTTAACACTGTCCTGGAGTCTTAAAATAAATAAATCACATGCGTGTCCGTGACATGTCGCTTCAGTTGTGTCCGATTCTTTGCAACGCCATGGACTGGAGTGGGTTGCCGTGCTCTCCTCCAGATCTTCCCCACCCAGGGATCAAACCTGCGACCCATGTCTCCTGCATTGGCAGGTGGGTTCTTTACTACCAGCGTTCTGGAGTCTTAAAACAAAAATCATACCAGGAAAAAAACACCTTAGGAGCCCCAGCCTCAGGCGCCACCTTGGGGCCAGGAAACCAAGACCCATGAGAGCCCCTTAGCTCTGGCCCGGTCTCTGAGAGTCAGTCTGGTTGTCTAACTACACTGAGATCCTTTAGGGCCCCATCTGCCCCCTTCTGTGCCAGCAGGGAGTGGCACCCAGTTTTTTGCACTTATGACACATGTTCTGGGCCAGGCCCTGTGCACCTGTCCTGCGATCCTCACAGCAAATCAACCCTGTGGGGTGGTATTATTATACTGCATCCTACAGATGAGATCGGGCCCATGAGGTGGGAGGCTTGCCTGAGCTCACACATAGCAGGTGAGTGGCAGAGCTGAGATTGCAGCCCTGATTCGAGACTCACTTCAGAGCTCTACCAACCCCGTCTACGGTTACCATGTGGAACCCATGCCAGGCACCAGCACTGGCATTTTGATGTGACATGGAGAGTGGCCACCCCCTCACACCCACCACAAGAGTCACAATCACATTGGTAAGGCTCCAGCCCAAGCCTGGCCCTCAGAGTCCCCAAGAGTCAGATGCCTCCAGACTGACCCTCCATTTTACAGATGGGCACACTGAGTCCACAGAGACACAGGGTCTTGCTCAGGATCACACAGAGCAGCTATGGTCTAGGCTGCTCAATACCCCAGGCAAGAAAAGAGTTCAGGTCCCAGGATCTGACCCATCTGTGCTTCAGGGCTGCAGTCCCCGTAGGGTCAACGGTTTAGCTGGAGTTCTGTCTGGAAGGAGGGATGAAGAGCAGGAGACAGACACTAACACAGAACAAGGAGAAACCCAGAGATCAGAACTGAGATGGGGGCTTGGCTGGGGTTTGAGGAAGCGCAAAGGAGAGACTAAACATGGGAGGGGTCAGTCAGCAAAGGATTCTCAAACAAGTGACGTCAAGTGGGCTTTAAAAGGACACATAAGAGTTTGACAATGGAAAAATGCAGGCCGGGATATTTCAGGAGAAGATATGGGGCTCAGAGGCCTGTTCCCATCTGTGCCTTGGTGGTTAAGAGTATGGGACCGGGTACTAGACAGTCCTGGGTTGGAGTCCCAGCCCTGCTGTGTGACTTAACCTTTCTGAGCCTCCATTTCCTAGGCTATAAAATGAGAGTAGGGATGATCTCAGTCACGAGACAGTTGCCGGGTGGTCAAGGGGCATGGCACACGGGAAGACAGGGACTAGGGACTATCGTAGGGAGCAATTGGGGACTGGAGGAAAGAAAGACATGGCTGAGGCGGTCATCTGTCTTCTGAGGACAGACAGACTGTGAGGGACCTTGAATGTCGAGCTAAGGAGCTTGGCTTTGTTCTGAAGGCAGTGGGGAGACACGGAAGGGCTTTGAGTCAAGGAGTTACAACTGTTATTTGTGTTTTAGAGGATGCCCACCCGCAGGTGCTAGGGTGTCCTTGAAGACAGGGACGAGGCTCCTGATCGCTAAGCTCAGCCGTGTCCTGGCACCTGAGATCCCTCCAGCCCACTGCCTTCTCCCTCCCTCAGCTCTACGAGGCTGATTCCAAGGCTGGTCCAGGGCCAAGAAAGCAGGCCGCCTGCAGCCCCTACCCTCACTGCCCTGTGGTCCCAGACACCCCTGCCCAGGAACCCACAGCCTCTGTGACCAGTTCTCTGCTTTCCTTGAGCTGCCCTCCCCCCTGCACACACACACACACACACACACACACACTCTCCACAGTCTCCATTTCAGACAAAGGACGAGCAGCACCGCCATAATTTCTATTTCCTTCTAAATAGATGCTCCCGGACCTGCTCCCACAAAACCAATTAAAGCACCTGCCGAGGACGGGGCTTTGTCAGCAAATTATTTCCAGGCTTCGAGACTCGGGAATAAATCTCAGAAGGATGAAGTGAATGGAATGAGTAGGGGAGCTAGAGACAGGGGGGCTGAGCAGGCAGGGGGAGGAGGGTCACTTTGGGTCCAAGCACCTGCAGGTGGAGTCTTCATTTCTGCCGCCAAACCCTCAGCCAGGTCCCAGCACTGGCTCCCTTTACAGTCCCACCAGAGAAGCGGCCTCTAAGGAGTCGGACATCCTGGCTCCAAGTCAGGAATTCCCCTGGAAAATTGCCTGGAAACAACTTCCAGAACCACAAGGTGGGCGGCACAGTTATCTTTATGTCCTTGTCCCATCACTGCCTCCCTTGACTGTTTCCCCACCATAAAAGAAATGGCACCCTAGCCTCAGTGCGGAAACAGGATGTCTGGGCTCCTAACTCACTGTGGGGACCTCAGACAAGTCCTTCTCTGATCAGAGCCTTTGTGTTTCTTCTGCAAAGCAGGGGTGGATGGAAGTTCAGCCAGCCTCCAGCTTCAACTCTTCAGGTGCCCATGAAACTTCAGAAGGCCTCCTGTTTCAGGCCCGGCTGGCCTTCTGGTATGCCCGTGCACTCTCTCTTTGCACAGGCAAAGGCCAGGGAGCAGGTAGAGTTCCATCCAATGCAGCCATCATGGTCTCCATCAGCTCTCAGACTGGCAGCGGGGAGCGAGGGGCTGAGCGCCCCAGCTGGGCCCACATCCAGCACTTAGCAGTACACCTTGCCCATAGTGTGGCCTCAATAAATGTGGCCATTCTTACTGCTACTACAGCAACACTTGCCTCCCTAGACTACCAGGTCCTTCAGCTCCAGGTCACATTCCCATCACTCCACCAACACCCACCTTGGCCCAAACAACAGTGAGGACTTGCATGATTGAGACCTCGAGGTGGGTATCATCAGCACTACCATCATACCTGAGCAGACAAAGCCTCAGAGAGGTTAAGCCACATGCTCAGAGTCGCACAGCTTGCCCAGCAGGACATGATGCCAAAATGGAGCCTCAAGCTAATCCCCCAGATGAATCTGAGTTGGGAATCTGAGTTGAACGCACAACAGGGATCAGACCTGAGAGGTGGAGATGCCAGGCGCCAGAGCTACAAGCTTACCAGGGGATAGGAGCCTCCCAACCATCCCAGATTAGAGGCCACTCATAAGGGCTGCAAATTAATTAACTAGTTCAGAAAAGAATGCCCTGGCAGTCCTGTGGTCAGGACTCCATGCTTCCACTGCAGGGCACCTGAGTTCCATCCCTGGTTGCAGTATTTAAAAAATAATAATTAAGGGCTGCAGACTACTTGCCTCCACAGAAGTTAGGGTGCCCACCCATCATCGCAGCACCTGGCCCGGGGCACCTGAGAAGCCCTGGAATCTGGCCTTATACTTTCAAGGCCACAAGGGACCCAGTCAGGCCACAGATTGCTGGCAATAATAACAAAACAATAATTGTAGGTGGTACCCGTCCTCTGGACCTTGAATTAATTGAAGGAACCTTGACAATACCCCTGAGATAGGGACCAAGATTATAGGTAAGAAAACTGGGGCTGGAGAGAAGTCACACGTCTGGGGTCACACTGCTAACAGCAGGGCCACAGTTTCCTGGCCCCTATCATCAGTGCCTGAGTGGGCGGTGGCCCCAGGCTCCCGGGAGCATTTTTCCTCTAATAGTGACACATTTCACTGCATATGTGTCAGGAAAAAAATAGAATCAGCCCTTCAAGCCCAAATAGTTTATGGATCTGAAAAACGGACATATATTTTGAAACAAGAAAAATCCTAAGTCAATGAGAACAGGTGGTACTTGTCCTGGACAAAGTGGGTCAGTAACTGAAACACAGCATCCACATCCCTCCTCTGCATCCGCACAGCTGGCTGAGGCCCCAGAGGAGGAGGAGAGGCAGACACAAGAGCTGAACAGGCTTAGCGGGGTGACTCCGCTCCAGGCGAGGCGCAGCCCTCCGGCCACTGGCAGTCACGCCACCGTTGCTGCCTGAGGTGTGTTCGTGCCGCCTCTTCGGGGATCTGACCTTTAAACTTGACTTCTCTCCCGTAATGAGGGCTCAGAGAGGCTCATGCCCAGGGGCTCTGAGCTCCTAAGTTGAGGCCTGAGATTCCAAGACCAGTCCCTGCGCTGTCCAGGGGCTGAGAGAGGATGGATTTGCCTGAGGGAGTTTTCCAGGCCTGCAGGGCCAGTCCAGATCCTCTGTATCAGTCCTGCACTTGCCCAGAATTTGTTTCTTGTTGCTTGCCTTTAATGAATTTTCTTTCTAACTATACGTGCATTCTAAGTCGCATCAGTCATGTCCAACTCTCTGTGACCCTGTGGGCTGTAGCCCACCAGGCTCCTCTGTCCATGGGGTTTTCCTGGCAAGAATACTGGAATGGATTGCCATTCCTCCTGCAGGGGATCTTCCCAACCTAGGGATGGAACCACATCTCTTGTGTCTCCTGCACTGACAGGCAGGTTCTGTACTGTACCATCTGGGAAGCCCTCACTTAACTAAAGAGCTTCTGAGCATTTGACAAGCTGTATGACTTTGGGTGCGTTACTTAGCCTCTCTGAGCATCAGCTTCCACATTTGCAAAGTGAGGATCCCAATATCTCCCTCAGAGGGGCATTTTGAGAGTAAAATGAGATCATGTGCTTCTGTCAGCATTCAGCCATGAAAACAGTACTTCAACAGGTGAAATTTGATAAGGGCAATCAGCTGCACAGGTAACCAGAATGCTGAGAAGCCAATAGGAATGGAACAGAGACCCAGAGATCACTGAAGCAGACAGCCAGCTCCCCACTGTGCGGGCAGCACAAAAGGAGACGGGGTTTCACAGGGGCCATGGGGGTGGGGCTGCAGAGACACCATGGTCCCTATCAGAGGCTGCCAGGCCAGCGCGGCAGGGGGAGAAATACCTGACTTCTCCCTTCTCCTGCCTTCCTGTCTCCCCCAAGGCCTCCCACTGGCCATCTGAGGGGCCTGGGAAGCTCAGTTGCAGGGCAGGGCAGGGCTTTACAACACCAGGCAGAGCGGGAATAACCAGGCATGGATCTGAAACATTTGCACAAGCCCGAAGCCACACAGTACGCGGTACCCTGCCCGGTCAGTAAATGACTGTGATCTCTATAGTGTTCCTTCATATTATTAAAACAATACATGTTCAGTATATTAGAACTATTTTGGTTGCAACAGAAATTCATTCAAGCCAGATTCAACAGGACCAAAACGGAATTTAACAAAACACTGCAGTGAAATCTCCTAAAACCACGATAAGGCCTGGCAGGATTGTCAGGTCTCCCCAGAGGATCCCTGCTGTCTCCTGCTCCTCTCCACGAGGGCTGCTCCGTACTCTTCTTGTCACACAGGTTCCTTAGTCCACCGGGCTGAGGATGGCATGAAACAGTTCCCAGATTCAGACGGCAGGGGATTCCTTAGTCTCTTTCCAAATTCCTGGGACAGCCATTCTGATTGGCCCAGCTTGAGTACCTGTGTCCGCCTGATCCAATCAGCTATGGCCAAGGGGGTGGAGTCACAGGTGGGAGCGCAGACCCTCCTACCAAGCTATGTAGGAATTACAGAAAGCCTTAAAAGGCACTGTATTGTTTTACTTTCGGATATTCGGCGTCCCTACTCATGTGTAGGGCTTCTCTTGCGGCTCAGCTGGTAAAGAATCCGCCTGCAATGCGGAAGACCTGGGTTCCATCCCTGGCTTGGGAAGATCCCCTGGAGAAGGGAAAGGCTACCCGCTCCAGTATTCCGGCCTGGAGAATTCCATACAGTCCATGGGGTCGCAAAAAGTCGGACATGACTGAGTGACTTTCACTTCACTGGTATGTTTAACACAAATAATGCTGCAGCCTCACCCCCACATTTCCTGCGGATGAATTCCTACGGGTGACTCAGCTAATACTGAGAGGGCCCTTTACTGCCCCCTTCCAATAAATGCGCTGCAGCTGGTGGGACATCTTTAAATGATTGTTCTTGAGGGTTTCAGAAGCAAAAGACAGCCAGGCCCCACTGCAGGCCATCCCCTCTGAGGTTTTATTTGGCTTTCTTGCATATTTGTTTAATTAATTATTATTTGATTATCTGATTAATTATTATTCCAGACTCCAGTAATCCATAATGCAAAATCGTACGATGCTGGACTTAATTAAATGGACTTTTTACCTCATTTGGGAGAAAGAGTTTATTTAACAAGAAAAGAAGGTAAAGCGGTTCAAGGCAGCCAGTTGGGATGATGCTTTTTCTTTCCAGTTTTTATTATGAGCTTTCAAAACAGGAAAGCTGAAAGGACTGCACACTGAACTCTTGCATGCCCTCCAGCAAGATTCAACAACAATTCATACTTTGCCCACTTACCTCTGTTTATCTCTCTGAGTCTCTGTCTCTGTCTTTCTCATTCTCATTCTCTCTCTCTCTCTATATATATATATATATCATATATTATAAATTATACATATTAAAATATATACCATTTATATATAAATATATATATATGTGCTAAATTGCTTCAGTTGTGTACAACTCTGCGACCCCATGGATTGTAGTCCTCTAGGCTCCTCTGTCCATGGGATTCTCCAGGCAAGACTGGAGTGGGTTGCCATTTCCTCCAGCAGGGGATCTTCCTGACCCAAGGATTGAACCCATGTCTCGTATGTCTGTCTCCTGCACTGGCATGGCAAGGGGGTTCTTTACCACTAGCACCACCTGAGAGAAAAAAAGAATGTATATATAATATATGTAAATTACTTTCCTGGGCCATTTGGAAGCGAGTGACAGATATCATGACTCTCTCTCTATATATATATATATCATATATTATAAATTATACATATTAAAATATATATATATGTGCTAAATTGCTTCAGTTGTGTACAACTCTGCGACCCCATGGATTGTAGTCCTCTAGGCTCCTCTGTCCATGGGATTCTCCAGGCAAGACTGGAGTGGGTTGCCATTTCCTCCAGCAGGGGATCTTCCTGACCCAAGGATTGAACCCATGTCTCGTATGTCTGTCTCCTGCACTGGCATGGCAAGGGGGTTCTTTACCACTAGCACCACCTGAGAGAAAAAAAGAATGTATATATAATATATGTAAATTACTTTCCTGGGCCATTTGGAAGCGAGTGACAGATATCATGACCTTTCACCCACAAATTTCTTTTCATCTCCTAAGAATAAGAACATTCTTCTACATAACTACAATGCTATTATTATGCTAAGAAAATTATCAATGATTCCATAGTTCCATTAAATATTTCAGAAGGACTAATTCAAATTTCAGGGAGACTAATTGCCATTGATAAGCAATTTCAAGAAAGAAATAATATATATAAAAGTACCCAACATAGTGTCTGGCACACATAGGAACTTAGTAAATGTCAGCATCCCCTGCTACCCGTCCCTCCCCCTCTATACACACGAATTTCCATCACCACCATTTTTAAAACCACGAAGTAACTACAAACAGCATGGTTCAATGTGATGCGACATCAGAAGAGCACGATCAGACCACCGGTGCCCCAGATGGCGCTCCCCAAACTCTTCCCCACAGACACTGAAAGCAAGAGGAAAATTGCTGGAGACAAAAGACACAGTCACAGGGCGCTGAACTTGGCCTCACCAGCCTCCTAGTAATGGCGCCAGGGAGGGGATCGGTGCCAGCCAGTGCTGCTCAGCCACCACGTGGCAGACAGAGCTGGGCTCCTGGCCGGGGTCCCTCCACTTACCAGGGCAAGAGCGGGTTTTTTTTTTTTTAATTGTTTTCAAAACAGATTTCATGTGGTCCCAAAATGAGACCATGATTGTAAATTAAAGTGTAATTAGCCTTTACGCTTTTATATTCATTAACTCTTCTCTGTTAATGATGCTAGGCTGGAGCAGAAACCCTGCATTATGAAACACATCCAGGAAATAAAATAGTGATTTAGATAATGGCCACAATGTATTGCTACTTACACATAATTAAACAAATGCTCCATTTAAACTTGGAAACATGACTGAATGTTGATTAACCCTCGCCCAGCAATTCTGCTCGGAACTGGGGAAGCGGAGGCACCGTGAGCTCGTCCGTAACAAAGTGTCTGGACCAATCACGTGTGCCTGCTACATTGCCAGCCATGCCCACCAGCCCCACCTGTGCCGCTGGGTGGCTACAGGCCTCAAGCAAGGGAGTGTGGCCGTGGATGGAGGTGACCATGAAAGGTATCCTGGGACCACTTAAGAAACCACCACACTAAGTGAAACAAGCCAGACACAAAAAGACAAATGTTGTATGATTCCAAATATATAGAAACAGAAAGGAGAAAGGTGACTCCCGCCCCCAGGGGCAGAGGCTAGTGTTTAATGGATACAGCATTTCAGCTTGGGGTGGTGAAAGATGATGAAAGATTCTGGAGATGGATGGTGGTGATGGTTACAAAGCCGTGTGTACAAACTTAATGCCACTTAACTGTATCCTTTAAAATGGTTAAATAGTAAATTTCATATATAATTTACCACAATTTTTTAAAGCTTATTTAAAGCATTAGGAAAAGAGGAAAAAGTTACCACACCCCAACTCTACTGCCCACAAATACGAAAAGTCTGAGTCTTACCTTCTCAGAGATCAATTCACACGGTTCAGCACTGACTCTGATAAGACCTGACTCAAAGTTAGGAAAACAGAAATTTTTTAGATTTTAAAAAGTATAATGAAGTATTGCTTAACATATAAGTTATTTAGACATGTACTGACTAAAAAGTAAAGTTTCTGATTCTCAAAGTGAAGTGAAGTTGCTCAGTCGTGTCTTACTCTTTGCGACCCCATGGACCCCTACCAGGCTCCTCTGCCCATGGGATTTTCCAAGCAATAGTCCTGGAGTAGATTGCCATTTCCTTCCCCAGGGGATCTTCCTGACCCAGGGATCGAACCCAGGTCTCCCTCATTGTAGACAGACGCTTTACCGTCTAAGCCACCAGGGAAGTCCCCACTCCCCAAAAAGAGCACCCAATAACTTTTCTGTCATTTTTTTCCATGTAGCTTTTCCATACAATGTATTGCTCTGCTGGGTCCCCCAGAAGCAGACCCTGGGACAAGAAAGGGAGGGCAGGTGGGAGATGTGGGAGGGAGGTGATCCCAGGAGAAATGAGTGGGAAATAAGGAAAGAGAAGAATAAAAAGTGTATGACCCTATCTATATGTATTGCTGCATAACAAGTTACTGCAAAGTCTAATCATTTCAAACAATCCTCATTACTTGACTGTTGATTCCTGTGGGTCGGGAATGCAGACAATAGGGAAGAATTGCCCCTGCGCCACCAGGGTCTGAGGCCTCGAATGGAAAACCTCAAGGCTGGGGCTGGAGTCGTCATGAAGGTTGCCCGCTCACACATCTGATAATTGATGCTGCTTCTCCTTGGGGGACCTAGCTGGGTTGTGAGCTGGAACGCCCACAAGTAGCCTCTCCAGGTGGCCTGGGTTCCTGAAACATGGTGGCTAGGTTCCAAGAGCAACCACCGTGTGAGTGAGAGAGAGAAAGGGGTGGGGAGCAGCAAGAGAGAGAGAATGAAAGGCAGAAGCCACGCTGCCTGTTAGGACCAGTCTCAGGGGTCACGTCGTGTCACCTCCACCACTGTGACGAAGGTCTGCCCAGGCTCAAGCAGGCATGAATGTCAGTGACCCATTGGAACAAGAACATGCTGGTGTTGTTTATTCTCTAAGTCATGTCCAGCTCTGTTCAACCCCATGGATTGTAGCTCGTCTGTCCATGGGATTCTCCAAGCAAGAATACTGCAGTGGATTGCCATGCCCTCTTCCAGGGGATCCTTCCAACCCAGGGATCGAACCCACATTTTTATGTCTCCTGCATTGGGAAGTGGGGGTTCTTTACCACTAGTGCCACCTGGGAAGCCCAACGAGAGCATGCGGGAGTACGATCTGCCATAGCCAGGCTAAGTACATTTGCAGTGCTTGATTCCAGCAGGGACCTCTGGGAGGTAACCTGTCTCCCTAATACTTATGGGGCGCCACTATGGGTCAGGCTTCCCAGGTGGCTCAGTGGTAAAGAATCTGCCTACCAAGCAGGAGACATGGGTTCAATCCCTGGGGTGGGAAGATCCCCTGGAGAAGGAACTGGCAACCCGCTCCACTATTCTTGCCTGGGAAATCCCATGGACAGAGGAATCTGGTGTGCTACACTCCATGCGGTCGCAGAGAGTCAGACACAACTTAGCAACTAAACACCACCACTATGGGTCCAGGCCTGCGCTGAACACACACATATTCTGTCATTTACTGTGCAGCAGCTACTACCACTGCCCCCAAAATAAAGATAAGGCAACTGAGGCTTAGAGAGTACCAGGCAGAGACCGCCCATCCATCCAACTCCCATCTTTCCTGCTTCCCATACACACAGCTAGAGCACACCTCCCGGTGTCCTCATGGTTAGGTGTGACCGGATGACTAAGCCATCTGCAATGAAATATGGGCCGAAGTACCTGGCCGGGCCATAGGTTGTCCCCCAAGCGCCTGTGCGCTCCTTCTCCCGTCTGGCCAGAATCAACACGCAGCCTTGGAAAAACACCTGTTGAAGATGTCAGGCTTTTTTTCAGTGTGGTTCCCTGAATCGCCTCATGGAAGAGACCACCCCCCGCACCCCATTATTTGTCTCATCCCCCTTCAACCTGGGACTGTTATGCAACAAACAAACCTCTGTTTTGTTAACACATTACGTTTGGCTCCGTTTGTCACCACAGTTCAATCTAGTCTAACACAGGTGTGTAGTATGAGATTGAATCCTCTAAAACTGCCATAACAACTTTGTAAATCAACAATGGTCAAATGCTAGTAATTCCAGATCACTCAACCTCACACGCACGGCTCTTTTCACTCTTCCACTCCTGCATAGCGTTCCACTTATTATTTATCCACTTATTTAACCACTCCCCCTTTGATGGACATCTGTCCTTACAAATAACACTGCAAGGCCCATTCTTAAATGTTTACCATTATGAGTTTTATGAAGCTGTCCATCAGACAGATTCCACAAGTAGGACTGCTGGGTAGGTGCTGCACGTTGAAAACTTTTATTTGTGTGTGCCCAGTCTAGCAGCATAGACACTAAAGCTGGAGCAATACAGACATCAGCCTGGTCCCTGCGTGCAGACGACACAAAAATTCCAGAAGCATTTCGTATTTTTATCCTGTAATAAACCATGATAAAAGAATATAAAAGAGAATATATATGTTTAATATATATTGTATAACTGAATACCTTTACTGTACATCAGAAATGAACACAACATTGTAAACCAACTATATTCAATAAAAAAATTAATCTTGGTACCTCCCTGGTAGTTTAATGGTTAAGACTCCAAGCTTCCACTTTTGGGGGCACAGGTTTGATCCTTGGTGTGGGTAAGATCCCACATGCCACACAGTGCAGTCAAAAAATAAATAAATAAAATATCTTTAAAAAATAAAATAATAGTCATGTGGCAATTTAAATAAATAAATCTTAATGGATAACCAGGACCTACTGTATAGCACAGGGAACTCTGCTCAGTATTATGCAGCAACCTAAATGGGAAAAGGATTTGAAAAAGGAAAGATACATGTATATGTATAACTCAATCACTTTGCTGTGCGCCTGAAACTATCGCAACATTGTTAATCAACTATACTCCAATATAAAATAAAAAGTTTAAAAAATAATAATATAGGACTTCCTATGTGCTAGGCAGTGTTCTATGTTCTTTACAAATATTACTTAATCCTTACCACAACTCTGTGAGGTAGGTACTATTATTAGCCCACTTTGTGGATGGGGAAACAGGCCAAGAAAGCTAACTTGCTCAAGGTCATGCGCCTGGTGCGCGGTGGAGCTGGGATTGGAGCCCAGGCACTGGGCTTTGGGTGTCTCTTCAGAAGCATTAAGTCCTCTGCACGTGAGAGTGAGGCCTGCCCTGGAGAGGCCCCTCAGACTAGGACGCAGCGGCTGGGCCCGCCAGGAGGCCTGCACTCGCCCCTCTAAGGAAACGGGAACGAACAGCAGCAGGGTCGCCGCCGCCGCCGTGAGCACTGGGCCTGCCCTGGGGAAAGGGCTGCACGGGGCTTTTTTTTTAATTGCTTAATCAGGTCCCACTCTTTCTTTGCAACCCCATGGACTGTAGCCCACTCTCTGTCCATGGGATTCTCCAGGCAAGAATACTGGAGTTGGTTGCCACTCACTTCTCCAGGGGATCGTCCAGCTGGACCTGGGTCTCCTGCAGACAAAACTCTTCCATCTAAGTCACCAGAGAAGCCCGCATGTGCTTAATTAATAGGAGACAGCTGATGACCTCGGGCCTGCAGATGGCGCCACCCTGACGGCAGAAAGCGAAGAACTAAAGGGCCTCTTGATGAGACTGAAAGAGGAGAGTGAGAAAGCTGGCTTAAAACTCAGCATTCAGAAAACGAAGATCATGGCATCTGGTCCCATCACTTCATGGCAAATAGACGGGGAAACAGTGGCTGACTTTATTTTTTGGGCTCCAAAATCACCGCGGATGGTGACTGCAGCCATGAAATTAAAAAATGCTTACTCCTTGGAAGAAAAGTTATGGCCAACCTAGACAGCATATTAAAAAGCAGAGGCTACTTTGCCAACAAAGGTCTGTCTAGTCAAAGCTATGGTTTTTCCAGTGGTCATGTATGGATGTGAGAGTTGGACTATAAAGAAAGCTGAGCACTGAGGAATTGATGCTTTTGAGCTGTGGTGTTGGAGAAGACTCTTGAGAGTCTCTTGGACTGCAAGGAGATCCAACCAGTCCATCCTAAAGGAAATCAGTTCTGAATATTCATTGGAAGGACTGATGCTAAAGCTGAAACTCTAATACTTTGGCCATCTGATGCGAAGAACTGACTCATTTGAAAAGACCTTGATGCTGGGAAAGATTGAGGGCAGGAGGAGAAGGGGACGACAGAGGATGGGATGGTTGGATGGTATCACCAACTCTACGGACAGGGGTTTGAGTAAACTCTGGGAGCTGGTGATAGACAGGGAGGCCTGGCGTACTGCCGTCCATGGAGTCACAAAGAGTCGGACACAGCTGATCGACTGAACTGAACTGAGCTGAAACCTGAGTAACTCGCAGGAGTCTGCTCCCTGATTTTCTTTATTCTCACTCAGATGCCTGGCTTTATTTGTTTATTGGTCCCTGGAATGAGACCGAGCTGAGCATAGCCAGAAGCTCTGTGCCCTTCTCTGAGCCTTTGTTCTTTTGTCTAAAAAGTGGGGATAATAACAGAACTTACCTCAAAGTGTGCAAAAGTAACACAAGAACAAACTAACTGAAACACCACAATTTCACCCACTCACTCAAGAATTTCTAGAGCCCCTACTGTGTGCCCCGCGGAGCTGTGGGTCCCTCCACCCCACAGAGAAAAGCTCCCCACACCCCCGCCGAGTCCAGCCAGGACAACAAGTTGCCCCAGGAGTCCAGCTCAGGCTGCTGAGCAGCGTTCCGTGGTGAACAGTGATGATCAGGGAGGCCTCTAATCTAACAAACCTGATGAGTAGTAAGTTGGGGAGCTCGAGGGGATACCTGGTCCAGGTTGGGACAGGAGAGGCTGCTCTGAGGAGGCAGCATCTAAGGGGTGAGGAGTGTTCTGGGTGGGGGGCGGGGCAGCCCGTGGGAAGATCCAGAGGTGAGAGGATGACTTTGGACTCATCTTAAGGAGGCTGCACCATATCCCAAGGGCAATGGGAAGCCATGGAGGGATTTAGAGGTATCCCTCTGGCCCCCTTGTACAGCATGGACCAGAGAGGCTGAGCTTGGAGACAGGAGAGAACTCAGGAACTAGGTTTCTGACGTGTCTGCTGTTTATACCATGACGATTAATCTTAACGTGAACAAGACCATCCTCCTTAACAGCAGTCATCTGAGTGGCTTCACTGGTGGTCTGTGTGAATAAGACACTGTGCTTGTGATGCAGGGGCTGCTGGTTTGATCCCTGGTCAGGAAACTAAGACCCCACATGCCACATGGCCAAGAGAAAAATGTTAATAAATCATTTTTAACAACTCAAAAAAAAATCTGAGCTTGGAGACAGGAGAGAACTCAGGAACTAGGTTTCTGACGTGTCTGCTGTTTATACCATGACGATTAATCTTAACGTGAACAAGACCATCCTCCTTAACAGCAGTCATCTGAGTGGCTTCACTGGTGGTCTGTGTGAATAAGACACTGTGCTTGTGATGCAGGGGCTGCTGGTTTGATCCCTGGTCAGGAAACTAAGACCCCACATGCCACATGGCCAAGAGAAAAATGTTAATAAATCATTTTTAACAACTCAAAAAAAAAATTAGCAAGAATCATTCTAGAAATCAAAACCTAGAAACAGCCTGAAGTAAGGGCAAAATAAAAACCTCACTCTTTCAGTGCCCTGGGTTTGCATCTGCACAAGCCTTTTCCACACCTAACTCCACCTGTTTCAGTCCTCCCTGCTTGGCACCCCCTCCAGGAAGTCCTCCAGGATTCACTGGCTGGCAGGGGCCTCGCTGCCTCTGAGCTCCCTGCTGGTCTCTTCCTGGGTTCATCCAAGGGTGCTGGACACATTCACCCATGTGTGTTCCAGTCACTCACAGGCCAGCTCATCTCCACCTCCCTCCTCCACCTTCAGCCTCTCCCCAGGGTCATGCAGAGTATAAGCGCTCAGTACCGACGGGCCATGGCCAGCCTCCTCCCTGTCTGATTTTTCTCCTGGCTTTCCTAAAACCCAGCAACTATCATTCATTCATTCATTTATTCACTCACCCATTTGCAAACGTATATTGAGCACCGCTCTGTTCCAAGCTTGTGCCAAGTGCTGCTCGCACCGTGATGAGTCGGGAGACTCAGCCCAGCATCTCAGAGCTCACAGTCTGCTGGAGGAGGCGGGGCAGCCATCGGGCAGGTGTGGGGAGGTGCTGGGACTGGGGAAGCCTGGCCTGGGAGAAGGAGACAGGGGAGACGCAGGGAGGGAGTGTGCCGATAGTGCTAACGGACGTTTCTCAGGATGACTTCCTGTATGGTGTCTGTACATGAGCCGGAAAAGCGCTGTGAAGCAGTGATTTTTGCTCTCTCAAGGTCACAGTCGTCAGAAGTGGAGACAGGCAGACCCAGAGTCCCGGGGGGGTCCCGCTTGTCCTCACTCTCCTCACCTCTGCGTCTAGCTCCGTGTCCCGCCTGCTGGCCCTGCTGACCATCGGCAGCCCCCTGCCCACCTCCAGAGGCTCAGCCAGAAACCCAAACCACAACTCCAAACAGGCTCTGGACGTGCCCGGCTTCTCAGATTACCTGTGGAGGCTCTTTCTCTGACCCTCCAGTTCCCCCTCTGGACCTTCATCCCTAGCTCCTCCCACTGTCATGTCAAACCTAATCCCCATGATAAATCCATATCCCATGATACTCACAGGGCTCTGCCTCCCGACCCAGTGCTGCCTGATGCAGTGACTGGCGATGGTGATGCTTCCGGTGGAGCAGAACTGTAAGAGGGGGAGGCTGGCATCCATGCTCTAATCTGTCGATTTACGACTAAGCGACTTCACTTTTATTTTTCACTTTCTTAAGGACCTGGCTGCTGGGGTAGAGGGGACATCGGTGGTCCATGGCATGCAATGTGAAGCTGTCACTTAAGTGATCACCTTTTGACCACTGGGGTGATGGCCTAGAGAAGGCTCTGGTTGACCAAGCAGCTGCTGGCATAGAGCGTGCCTGGAAACAAAGAGCATCAGGAACATGGGGCTGCTCCTTTGCTTCCAAGTGCACCAAAAAAGGAGGGAAAGATGAGCTCAAGGGCTTCAATTCCCAAAGTCTGAGTAAAGAGCCAGAGGTTCTCTTTGTGCCTAGAGAAACTCTAGTGGCCAAGGGATAATACTTCTCAGACTTAAGACCCGGCAAGTTTCAGGGTATCAGGCACACAGTGTGACCCATGAGGAGGCATGTGTTCAGACTTAAGACCCAGCAAGTTTCAGGGTATCAGGCACAGTGTGACCCATGAGGAGGCATGTGTATGTGCATGTGTGTGTTTGTGTGTGTGTGTGTGTGCATGCTCAGTTGCTCAGTTGTGTCTGACTCTTTGTGAACCCATGACTGGAGCCTGTCAGGCTCCTCTCTGTCCATGGGATTTCCCAGGCAAGAATACTGGAGTGGGTTGCCATTTCCTTCTTCAGGGGATCTTCCTGACCCAGGGATCGAACTTGCGTCTTTTGTGACTCCTACGTTGGCAAGCGGATTCTTTACCACTGCACGACCTGGGATGCCTGGAGAAGGCATAGTACACACCAAAGACCTACAGGATGTCTCCAGTGTATATGAACAGGGAAATGTGTCTGGGAATGGACACTAAGTACCGCACTATGATGAAAGGAGTATCACGTGTTGAAGTGGGTGGATGCGTTAATCATAGATCCTGCATTCCTCCTGTTAGCTCAGACAGCTAGGGATGGCTCTAAAACAGCGGTCCCAGCCATTTTGGACCAGGAACGGGTTTCATGAAAGACCATTTTTCCATGGACTGGGGGTGGGGGATGGTTTCAGGATGATTCAAGCGCGTGCCGTTTATTATGCACTTTGTTTCAATTATTATTACATTGCCATATATAGTGAAATAATTATACAACTCACCATATGCAGAATCAGTGGAAGCCCTGAGCTTGTTTTCTGCAACTAGACGATCCCAGCTGGGTGTGCCGAGGGAGCAGTGGGGAGTGGCTGTAACATGGCCCGGGGCTTGCTCTAAAGGGCTGCTCAGCTGATTCATCGAAGGCTGGTCCCAAGGTGAAGCTGAGAGGCCAGGATTCCTTTAGTAGAGTGTAGAAGGAAGGATCCGAAAGATTCCACTCAAATGCTGAGTGGACTTTTTTTTTTCCTGTGCCATTTGACTTGCAGGATTCCCCCCCAGGGATCGAACCCAGACCCTCAGCAGTAACAGTGTGGGGTCCTAACCACTGCACCACCAGGGAATTCTCTGAATGAGTTTATTTAATTTCTGCTCACCCACCTCACCACCTCACTATTGTTCTCCAGTTGTGGAGGGTGGAATGAAGAGGAATGGAATTATTAGCAATCAATTGATTAATCAACCAATTATGGTGCTCCAAGATAAAGTAAATGGGCAGCCTAATAAAATCTTGATTTGCAGAGGCAGGAAAGTTCTAAGTCTGCTGAACAGAAGTCTGAACTAAAGCAGCAGAGAATGTGAGTCACTGCCCACCCATGCCAGGACCAGGCGTTTCATGGACACAGAGCCCCTTGAATGAAAGAGGCTGGAGTCACTTGAGGAAGCACCCTACACAGCCAAGACTAGATACTATGCATTCCCCTCCTGCTGTTGCCCATGGGACCTGAGGCCTGAGTGGCTGAGTGCGCTGGAGAAGGCGAGGTGCCAGCTATTTCAGAGATTACTGGATGCCGGTTCTGAGCTGACACTTCCAGGAGACCCCCAGTGGTCCCATCAGAGTAAGGGCTTCTGGAACTATTGTGGATATCTTTGCTGCGTAACAAACCACAAACATTGCCTTGTGCCCTGTTATCTCATGGGTGAAGAGTTCGGGCAAGCCTCAGTGGGCATTCTCCTTTGGGCACTCAGCTGGCAATGGGCTGTTCTGGAAAGTGTGAGATAACATCTCACATACTCGGTGCTTCGGCTGCCATGGCTGGTGGGCAGGACTCAGCTGGGACTGTGGATGAGGCCTGGCGTGGTGGTCTCAGAGCGGTCGTGATTCTTACTCAGGGACTCCAGGTTCCATAAACAACTGAACAAAGTCAGCAAACACAGAGAGAAGGCCATCACTCAGAGGCCTAGCCTTCAAGGTCACGCAGCATCACTTCCTTTATACTTTATCGGTCAAAGGAGCCACAAGCCCACCCAGATTCAAGAGGAAGGGACACAGTCTGCACATCTTGATGGGAGTAATGTTAAGAGTGTATGATCATGCTTTTGTATTGAGTTTGAGAGAGTATTTGCTTGTTTGTTTATTTTTTAACAATATTTATTGGAGTATAGTTGTACAATGTTGTGTTAGTTTCAGGAGTACAGCAAAGTGAATCAGTTACACATACACATTTATCCACTCTTTTTTAGATTCTTTTCCCATATAGGTCATTACAGAGTATTGAGTAGAGTTCCCTGTGCTATACAGTACTTCCCTATTAGTTACCTATTTTATACACAGCAGTGTGCATATGTCAATCCCAATCTCCCAATTTATCCCTCCCACCATTCCCACTTGGTAACCCTAAGTTTATTTTCTACAAGTTTATTTTCTACATCTGTGAATCTATTTCTGTTTTGTAAACAAGTTCATTTGTGTCATTCTTTTGGGTTCCATACGTAAGTGATATCACATACTATTTGTTTATCTCTGTCTGGGTATGGTCATGTTTTGAAAATACTCTTGGGAATCAGTCAGGTAACTAGGAGAGTCTTGTTCACATCCAGCTCATTTGGACCCAGTGAATCCCTGAACACAGCTCAGGGATCCCTTCCCAGTTCTGAAAGCACCTGGGAGGAAAGGTGCATTATGGGAGAAAGGCCAGATGGAAGCCCCCTCCCCGGGTAAACCAGGAGCAGAGCACATTCCTGTTGGGGCCTCCATCGAGGCCACCACATCGTGGGGGGGGTGTCCATTCCAATCACACCCCCTTTCAACTCACCGCCCGGGTCCGCACAGAAGCTGGAGCACGGCAGCTTCCTCATGTGCTGATTCCCACTGCAGCTACTGTTCTGACATCATTTCTTGGCTGGAGCTCACCATCAGTACAGCCTGTATTTCTTCTTTCTTTTTCAAAAAATGTTTATTTATTTGGCTGTGCCAGGTCTTAGTTGCAGCACTCGGATCTTCCATCTTCTATGAGACATGCAGGATCTTTAGTTGCAACGTGTCAACGCTTAGTTGCAGCATATGGGATCTAGTTCCCTGACCAGGGATTGAACCCAGGCCCACCTGCATTGGGAGCTCAGAGTCTTAGCCACTGGACCACCAGGGAAGTCCCTGGTACCTCTTCTCTCAGCAGCAGTTGTTTACGTCCAGTGGGTGGGGCCAGTAATATGCCTTCAGCTTTCCAGCCCTCTTCCGTAGTCTAGACCACAGGAACCTTGACTGCCTTTTCTTCCCTAAACCATCACAATAGACCTCCTGCTATGACACCACTCCCCAAGGAGACCAGAGCACCCTGGTAGCAGTCAGATTACAGCGCATACTGCCGTCACAGAAGGAGCAGCACTCTGTGCTTCCTGGCATAAACTTTTCCTGAGTATAGATTTGCTTTCCCAGCCCCAAATGCTCTGCTAAACCCAGCAACCGTGGACTTACAGAATGCCTTATCCAGCAACATGCTATTGCACAAAGCTTTGCTTCAACCAGAACATTCACTTTGCAGCAAATCAAGCCTGGCAATTGGCTCATGGGATTCCCTGATTCACATGGAATTGCCTATCCCACTAAAGCAGCTGGCTTTAGAGAAGGGTGGGCTGGGGCCTTCCCTGATAGTTCAGAGGCTAGGACTCCAAGCTCCCAATACCAGGTGAGTGGAAAGGATGAGATTCAATCCCTGGTCAGGGAACCAGACCCCACAAGCCACAACTAAAGGTCCTGAATGCTGCAACTAAAGATCCCACAGGCCACATCTAAAACCCAGCACAGACAAATAAATAAATATATTTTTTAAGTGGGATGATCTTCTGGAGACACTGTTTTTGGCACTGGGCATGCATGCTAAGTCACTTCAGTCATATCTGACTCTGCAACCCCATGGACTATAGCCTGCCAGGCTTCTCTATGGAATGTTCCAGGCAAGAATATTGGAGTGGGTTGCCATTTCCTCCTCCAGGGGATCTTCCCAACCCAGAGATTGAACCCACATCTCTTATGTCTCCTGCACTGGCAGGTGAGTTTTTTCCTGCTAGTGCCACCTGGGAAGCCTGAAAAATAAATTTTCACTTTTTGTAGCTCTTCTCACCATTTTCTCTCATGGCCCACTAGCAAAGTGTTTGTTTCCCATCCCTGCAATTTTGAATTCCCAAAGGAGAAACATTCACACTGGAGGACATAACAATAGTTCCACGAAAGCGATGCTTCCTTCTGGCTATTTTGGGCTCTTTATGCTGTCAAATCAACAGCCAAAAGGGGGTGATTGGCCCTACTTAGGGAAATAGGGCTGCTAAATATATAATGAGGGACTTCCCTGATGTTGTTAAGACTCTGTGCTTCCATAGCAGAGGGTGCAGGTTTGATCCCTGGTCGGGGAACTAAGATTCTGCGTGTCTCGTGGTATGGCCAGATACATGCATATACATATATAAATATTAATACGATAGGAGTGAGGAGGGCTACACCCACTCCAGTATTCTTGCCTGGAGAATCCCCATGGACAGAGGTGCGCCTTGTGGGTACACGGCTGCAGAGCCAGAGAGGTGGGAGCTACATGCAGACCTCTGGGCACCTCCTTCACAGTCAGGGGCTGGACAGCCGAACGGACCTTCCTCCCCAGGTTGGCTGGTTGTGATTCTTGCTCTGATCCCCCAGTTTCTCCCTCAGTCATCACTATCCCAGCTCCTTCCACGACCCCATTAGACCTCATCCTAAACTCCCCCCGACCATCCCACAGGACTTGATGGCTCCAGATGGACATTGATTGGCACAAGGGGCACCTGTGAAAGGCTTAGGGGTGAGAGTGCAGGGGGGAGTTCTATGGGTCCTGGAGTGGGGGAGTGGGCAGCAGGGAGTCACTCTGGGAGGGGCTGTGGAGAGCAGGGTCTTGGTGCCCCCAGACCTCGAAGCCCTTGCCAGTCAGCACTTGCTACTGGAGGGAATGGCCGAGACATACTCTCACTGGCACAAAGCCCCCCAGCCCTGCAGACACAGGCCTGTCATTCCTCTCTGTGTGGCCTTGGGACGGGCCTTGCCCGTCTCTGTCTTTTCCCCAACTGTACACATGGTGGGAGACTCATCTACGAAAGCTTTGCCAGCTTCCAGACTTGCTGAGTCTCTTACAGGAAGTACTGGTTTGGGAGAACAGTGCTGTTCTTAGTCACTCAGTCGTGTCCAACTCTTTGAGACCCCATGGACTGCAGCCCACCAGGCTTCTCTAGGCAAGAATACTGGAGTGGGTTGCCATGCCCTCCTCCAGAAGATCTTCCCAACCCAGGGACTGAACCCAGGTCTCCCCCATTGAAGGCGGATTCTTTACCATCTGAGCCACGAGGGAATCTGTGTTAGAACAGAGCCCCTCATAAAAACACAGAAACACCACCAACAAAATGGGTGGTCCCTGACGCAAGTCTTGGGGGGCAGGGACCCAGGCCTCGGCAGCCCCACAGTGAGCGCCTGGACCCTGGGCAGTGTCTGAGGCTTGGAAAGTGGTTGGCAGGCAGTAGACTCAGGATGAGCAGAAGGAAGGGACGCTTCCCGTCCAAACTTTCAGGCACGTGACCCAGTGACACTGGGGGCCTGGCTTCCCAGCCCTTCCCAGTGAAGGCAGTAGGCTTGGTGGTGCTGTTTCCTAGGGATGATGTAACCAATACCATACTCTCAATTCAGTTCAGTTCAGTTCAGTTCAGTCGCTCAGTCGTGTCCGACTCTTTGTGACCCCATGAATCGCAGCACGCCAGGCCTCCCTGTCCATCACCAACTCCCAGAGTTCACTCAGACTCACGTCCATCGAGTCAGTGATGCCATCCAGCCATCTCATCCTCTGTCGTCCCCTTCTCCTCCTGCCCCCAATTCCTCCCAGCAGCAGAGTCTTTTCCAATGAGTCAACTCTTCGCATGAGGTGGCCAAAGTACTGGAGTTTCAGCTTCAACATCATTCCTTCCAAAGAAATTCCAGGGCTGATCTCCTTCAGAATGGACTGGTTGGATCTCCTTGCAGTCCAAAGGACTCTCAAGAGTCTTCTCCAACACCACAGTTCAAAACCATCAATTCTTCGGTGCTCAGCCCTCTTCACAGTCCAACTCTCACATCCATACAGACCACTGGAAAAACCACAGCCTTGACTAGACAGACCAGAGTCGGCAAAGTAATGTCTCTGCTTTTGAATATGCTGTCTAGGTTGGTCATAACTTTCCTTCCAATTTCATGGCTGCACTCACCATCTGCAGTGATCTTGGAGTCCCCAAAAAGTAAAGTCTGACACTGTTTCCACTGTTTCCCCATCTATTTCCCATGAAGTGATGGGACCAGATGCCATGATCTTCGTTTCCTGAATGATGAGTTCTAAGCCAACTTTTCGCTTTCTTCTTTCACTTTCATCAAGAGGCTTTTTAGTTCCTCTTCACTTTCTGCCATAAGGGTGGTGTCATCTGCATATCTGAGGTTATTGATATTTTTCCCT